>NTHP01000118.1:589190-606922 GCA_003416845.1 Oplegnathus fasciatus | reverse complement strand
GAGGTGCACAGACACACTATATAGTAGTCTACGCTCCGTGTCGATAAGAACTGATTGACAGGCCAACAGAAATGCTCCCCAAAATGTGAGGCCTGGCAAAGGGGAGCTTCTCTAGATTGAGCTGTCTAAGAGGCTTGTTCCACTGGGTGGTGGGGAACACAGGTCTGAGAGGGGGCCTTGACATGTAAATCAGCCACAAACAAACCTTTTCAGAGGCCAACAGACTTGAGAAAACAACAACAGAAAACAAGCCTCCAGGCACCTAACTTCCTCACAAACACCAGCCTTTTACACCAGCCCTGGCTGCAGGAAGGTTTCCATGGGGATAAAACCCAACAATGAGGTGCTTGGATGGAGGTGCTGGGGTATGGTCTGATCCAGGTGGGCCCCGTCCAGCTGGACTGTTTGGATATCATTTATTCTGTAGTATCAAACTAAGCTGAGCTGTGTTCTGCTCTGTGGAGCTGAGCTGATCCCAGAACCGGTCCCTCACAGCGAGAAAATACATACAGCGACAAGGAAAATGCGACCGAAAATGTACATTAACCTAGAAAATGAGAGAAATGAGATATTCATGGTTGTTTTTAAACCCACAAATGCTGTACACCTCATTTAACTGAATTCCCAGTTTTAAAGGGAAATATTATACTGACATGAGCCAGTTGTGTAAATGGACCTCAGACATCTCTTCAAGCTGGCTTTTAAAAGATATTATAAATGATGATTTATTGGCTTGGGGATGGGTATTTGTAGAGTCCATATCTCCACAATATCAGTGAATGACAGTGATATACATGTTTTAACATAACAATGGGCCTCATGAACCTTTCAAGAACCTTTCGTATTCGTATCCTAAAACTCTCTTACTTTTTTCTGTGAGCAAACATCAGTTTGTTTGTTCCAAGTCAGATTCACCAAACTCTTAACTGCACAAATGTGTCATAAATCGCTCCTTCCAGCCCAATGAAAACCACCTGCTCATGAGGCGCATGTGTGCATTCCTCAGATTTGATCATTAGCATAATTGACGCATTAAATTGCCTGTCTTTTTCTGCTCCGTTTGCGGACAAGTTTTATTCACAAAAATGTTACCAAAGAGTAAAAAGAAGAATTTCACACCACAGAACTTCCTGAAAGTCCTGTGGTCGTACATCAGTACACGAAAACATACCTAGCAGTTTCAATAGTTGTGATAGGGGACTCAGAACAATTAAAAAATATTGCCAAAGACGTGTCATCAGAGCGGCACTGACAGAAATAAAGAGAGAATGATTTGACATTAAGTTGGATGCTAATACACATCTTGCTAAAGCAAAGTGGTCCAAGACTCAGATGAGAGCCGCTTGAGGGGACATTGGTTCATGACTCATACGACAGGTCTGGACCACTGGTACATTTTGTTCGTACCTAAGAGAAAAATTCGAACAAAAACAAAACAGGCGAATGCCACAAATTCTCTAAAATCACTCGTACAAGCCACTTGAGAACAAATGTGCTTGTACGGGTGGTGCTTGCATGAGGCCCATTAGGAATGATGATCGATTGGTTTGGGGATAGCGATTTGTACAGTCCACATCTCCACGGTAACAGTGTGACAGTGAACATAACATGTGCTCTGTTCTCTTAGTATTTCTAAGCCTCATTTACCCTTTTAATGTAAACAGTGTGTACAAGAGAGATTGACAGGAAGAAAAATAACAAAACCTTGGAGAGCAAAAGATCAGTTTTCTCAGAAGAAACATGAGGTAATTGTGCAAAACGTGCATTTCTAACAGAGATGGTCGAGGCTGGTCGTATCCTGCACACTGAGTGGAGGAACATGATGGACATGAACATGAGTGTAGCCTCGGTATGTGAGAGGCGGTTTAGGCCATAAATCACACTTGGTCTCATACACACACCTGTATCCTGATAACACTGCCTTATAGCACACATCACCATACTCTCCCTACATACACTACTACTCACAGCTATGCTAAATATACTCACATTATACTCTCCCATGATAGTATACTCTAAGCGACTGAACATAGTAGTGTCTGTGATAAAGAACAGTTGTGTGTGAGAGAGTTTGATTTGAAATGGTAAAAAATATTGAAATCTGATTATCTGACAAGCTTTTACACCAAGAAGATGAGAAGGAAAATAATCAGAAAAACGGTGATCTTCCTATCATTCTAACAAAAATTTTAAGTTGTCCTCAAACACACCATCTTGAGTTAAACGCTCCTCCTTTTAGCCTTTCGACATGTTATCAGCAGTGCCACTGAGCAGATTCAGGCTTTGATTTCAAGAGGCTGTGAGCCGCAACTACCTTCCCTTTCAGTCAAAATACCTCTTTTAGTTAAATACTCTCTTACATGCCCCTGTTTCTCCACCATATGCGATGCCATTCCTTCTCACAGAAAATTTCACATGTTATCATACTCTCACACACACACATAATTATACTCTTTCAAATACAGTGCACCGTCAGTACACTCATTCTGTCTCACAGACATTATACTAATTCTTACACACTACTCTGCCCTCTCACATACACTGCCATTTCTCTCTCATTCTCTCTGTATTTTCAAGCTCACTCAAATGCACCGTAATTCACTCTCATAAAAATATCACTCTTTCTCATACACGCCACTACTCTGTCTCCCATGCATATTATAGAGGGTAAATTGTTGAATATGTGAGATTATGATGTGAGAGAACAAGTATGATTTATGGCCAAAAACGGCCTCTCATAACGTGGATGAAATGATTCAAGGTAAGCACCACCAGCACATCTCTAATTGTTCACGCTTTAATTCAATCTCACCCCAATTTCACATATCTCTCTGAGAGAGAGGAGCACACTCTGCCTCACTGCTTGCCCACTTTCCCGGGCTGGCCAGACAATCAAGCGGAGTAATGCTTATTTAACATCCAATTTAAATTCTATCTCACTTTGCCGGATCCACACCACCACCGATCCCAATCACCCCAAAAGTGCACTGATTTGAATGCGTGTGGGCGTACGCGTGTGTGAGAGAAAGAGAGAGAGAGAGAGAGAGAGAGAGAGAGAGAGAGGAAAAAAGAGAGAACGAGAACGAGATAGACTTTGTCTTTCTATGGCTACATTTTCATTTGCATGCCCAATAGATGAGTAAAAGAAGAAAATAAATTCTCATTTTGTTTTATCTGCTTCTGCTACAACCAAAGATTAAGTAATTCTCATTTCGTTCTATCTGCTTCTGCTACAAGCTGAGACAAAATTATTTCATTTTGTTCTATCTGCTGCTGCTACAAACAGAACTTACTAAACTAAGAGACAATACATAAACTCACTGAACAAAAGCAGATGTATTTACATTTAACTTCTATGGGTCTGCTTGACTATAGTGTCCTGTCGAAGTCCTACTTGATCTGTCCTATTCATTGTGCTGAAGGAGATAAACAGGTTCTGACAGCTGCACGTGGTTGTGACATCCATCTGATCACTGATACACTGTCTCACTCAGACAGCCCATCAGAACACATCGCACTACCCCACATATCGCACGCCGGAGGGAGATGACAAATAAATTGCTTCCTACCTACAAATGGAAAGATAAAAGATAGTGGCAACTTCAATGGCGACTGCAATATGTGGATTATATTTTGATGTGACTTACTCTGGCTCTGTGGAACAACCAGGATGTAGCCAACCACAAGGATTCAGCTGTGACAATAGCTCCTGACTCGAGTTCTGCTTTCTGTCATCGGACAATTACAGGTCATGTCTGATTTTATCATTAAGTGCCCCCCTAATGAGCAGAATGGAAGCCAATTACTTTCGATCCAATTAGACTTAAAGCTGCCAAAAACATTTGATGTAGAACAAAGTTGGGTGAAAAGATAGACAAAATCCCTCTTTGCTAAAACTTGCTGTGAGCGAAGTCTGACAGTTAGATCTGATATCGCGCAAAGAACAGTCTGGATAAAAATGAGGGGAACAGAGGAGAAGATTTACATTCTAAGAGCATTCAGCAGTCACTGATCTACTATTTCTGATCAAGCAGCAGTAGAACAAGCCCTACTACAAATAATAATTAGGAAGCAAAATTTCACTGATTTCTTCAGTTGTGCCTCCGACTAGGGTTAGGGATTTCTTCAGTTGTGCCTCCGACTAGGGTTAGGGTTGTGATAACTAGTTCCATTTTAGATCTGGTTTACAGTCGGCAAATTATCTTGATTCGTTAAGCTCAGAGGCTAACGAATCTCTTATCAAACGTTTATCTTTCCTCACTCTGTTTTATTAGCAAAGAGCAAAACCTTCAAGCAGTAGCTTCTCATTTTTAGCCAGCACTGACATCACTGGCAGTAATCAACACTAGCTAATTGACGGGTTAGGGTTAGGGGTTAGAAATTATTATTGTTATATATAAATTATCATTATATATTATTATTATAAATTATGTAAATGTTCTTTGCAAGCCGGTGCCTGTACTGACCAAAGATCCTTTGTAAGTGAAAAGACACCTCACTCTGTAGCCACACTGTACAACCGCAAGTGGAATGTGTGGTTTTGCAGTTCAACGAGACCAGCAAAGTGGCGACTCCTCTCTAGAGGAGTTACCTGCCGATTACGTCGCATAAGTATCTCCCATTTAAACATCTGTGCATATACTGTATTTAATCAACAGTTCATACAGCTGCTCATCTCATTTTCAGGTTGTAGCAACAGCAACAGAGCATTAATTCTGCTACCACTAAAAATGGTTTTAGATAGATGATTATAGCTAAACTTAATTAGATCTGATAAGGGATTCAGAAGGTATCAGATTCAATAAGCAGCCCTACCACTGACTACACCCAGCATCACTACTGGGCGTTATAAGCAGTGTGCTCTGTTGCATCTGTATGCACACCTAACAGTGATGTCAAAGTGTAATGAACAAACCCTGAATACATGTCTGTGTCACTGCAGGAAGGTGAGAAATTCAGCCACTGCTGAAAGTCATGCAGGGGTCAGTTCCACAACATCCAGCAAAACTTCAATGTATCACATTTTCACAAAACAAGAGCGGGATATCAGCAACAGAGACACAGTGAAGGAAACCTTGGCGTGATTTGTTTCTAGCGTAAAAGAAAGCCGAAAATAACTGGCTTGGATGGTAAGACTTTCAAAGTCAGTGCCCTGAGTTCAGGAGTCTGAATGAGCATCCTTGCCTGACCCTATCATCACGGGCCAACCTTAGACGGTACCAAACCACCAAGCTCAGTCTTTCCATCTAAAAGACAGCAACTGCTCGTCAATTATACTGCAGCAAACCACTCCGGGGAGGAGCAAGATTCCTGGGACAACTTTTGAGTCACAGGAGCTTTCGAACAGAAACACACATGCACACACTCATGCCACACACACACTTCTAATTTCATGGCCAGATGTCGTTTTTTTTTAAATAACCATGATATTTTACAGGCAGGCAGAATGACGGGCAGTGACAGAGCTCTTCTGGGAGATGAAATCAAATTAAAAACAAACATTTACCCTGCCTGTGGTGGTAATGAAATTGTCCTCTCTATGCTAATCTACAATATCATTTCACATTATTATGTTGTTTCTCTCTGGGCATATTTGCTGGCTGCTCTGACTGCGTGTTTATATACCCATATCTCTGCTGGTATGGGCAATAGGATAACACAGCCACAATGTACAAGAATGTCTCTCCCTCTGAACAGTTTTCATAATAAACCCTCTGTACTTGTCAGTTGCAGGAGTTGTACCTCCTCAATCAATTAGACTTTATTAAGACTTTTGTTGTGTTGCAGCACAGAGGCATACAAAACCTTGTCATCTTTATTACTGCCAGGTAGGGAGAAGCCTGTAATCAGGATTTCAGAGGCATCTCTTTTGAACTGTAGGCTCCTCACTCTCTCTCTCCCCTATTGTCTGCGCCCTGGTATTACATCCACATCTCTGCACTTTCAAGTATCTCTTTCTAGGCTGTACGCTCTGTCACACTTTCAACTTCTTCCTCTATCCATGTGCTTAACTGCATACAATTCTGCCATCATCCCACTGGTCTCTGTGAGGCGAGCAGAAGTGCCGTGTAACATGACCTGCCGTGAGAAAAACTATGACAACACCGCAGCGAAGATGAAAACAAAGAGGAGACGGATAAAAAGAGAGGAGGAGAGAGCGAGGAGCAGAAAGACGAGTTGAATCAGTGCGAGAGTATATAGGCTCAGGCAGGTCATGAAGATACTCCAGGAAGATAAGGACAAGGGAAATGGAAAGCACTGAGACATAGAAAAGGAAAACTCATCGAGCTCTCTGGTAACCACATAACAACATGCATTACTAAGAAATGTAAGCTTTTCATCATCCCACTGTACATAGGAACAGCAGAGATGTAGACCAGGCAGCAGAGACACCGACTGGATACATAAACAGTTAAATAATGCAATGATCAGATGGCCTTGTGAGTCACAGTCCCTCAGTATCTTTCCACCTCCTGTACTCTCATTATTTCCCCACAGTACTGGATTAATAAACGGATTTCTGCCATGATCTGTCATCAGCTGAACATGACTACTCTTCGTTATCCAAGCAAGCCCCCAAGAGGATGCACAACAGCAGAATTGATTGGTGTCAATCAGCCGTATAACTAATAAAGGTAATGAATAGTTTATGAAGCCAAGTGAGAATGAAAATTTGACATTCTGCATTTAACTCTGCTTAGCTTGGGGGAAGGGAAGTTTTGAAACAAAGTTACTGTACATGTGGACTTGATATACGGTGGTAGCACAGCTCACAATTCCAGGGAGCTTTAGTACTATACATTAAATAATTAAAACTTTGATTTAACTCCGCATGACAGAAATAAATATAAGATATAGAACCAATCTTGGAAAACACGTTGAAAACCAACTGCTTAAAACCATCCAACGGCAGTACGCCATGACATCATACAGAGAGGGGTTAGTCTCTGAAAATGGTCAGCAGATAATCACAAATCAAATCTGCCCCGTTTTTGATACAAGACGGGACTTGTAGACTAAGCTTGTATCTTATGTATACGCCATTGTTCTGCAGTGATGCAGGGTGAAAAAATGCCATTCAAGAACTTGATAGAAGGCAGCAGCCCTACTCTCTACATTACCAGACCACTTATAAAGTAATTAATTACAGTTCACCAAGTACAAGGACCTGTTTATATAAGTTAATCCTCCACCAGAAGTGTGTATAGTGTATTTCTAAGTGAGCTGAGGACTCGCCTCCGTTCATCAGGCTCAGTATCAGTTGTGGTTTACATACTTAAGGAAGACACAGCCGGAGCCACTAGGGGGCGCAGTCCAAAACACCTGGATGCTGGTGCGTCTGCGAGGAGTGCTCTCGGTCACTGCAGGGGGGCAGTTGGTCATAAACTGTGTTTCCTCCTCATCAATTATCTGTAAAGCATGCAAAGACACACACACACAAAGAGATTAGTGATGATTAAAGACTTGCCTCAAAAACTCTTGAAACATCTGCATGTGATTTTATTCATTAGGTGTTGGACCATTTCACATTAATTCCCTCTCCCATTGTCAGCTCAAGTGCCTATAAACATAATTAGCAGCTGAAACTGACATTAATTTCACATTTCCAGGACATATCGAGGGAATTAACCCAAAATAAATCCAAAAATACACAACCTGAGAGTTGGGCAATTATTATAAATTGGAGTTAAGATGGAAATAAATCATAGTCTTCAACTGCTTATGCTTATCTGCTGAATAAAGCTTACTTAAGCACATCTGACTTTAGCAGCTAGAGTATTACGTTGAACTGAACAGCATTGTCTCACACTGGTGTGTATGTTAAGGCATCCTGAAGGTTCATGATGCCTCCAATTGGTCACAAAATAAATCTGAGATATGATTAACAATAGAGGAGAAAAGAAAAAACATTTTGTTGTTCTCTAATCTTTACTTTTTTTCTTGGGAAATACTGGATACTTCTCTGGTCTGATTAAAATTAAACGGTCTTAGAAGTTTGAAGGTAAAATCATTCCTCGGTGGAACTGCTCACGACTCATAGATATGTGTAACCTTTAGCGAGGAATCACAAGTAGGCACTCCTTCTTTTCAAGGGGTCACAAGCCAAAAAGGTTGGGAACTACTGTGTCAGAAGAAACGAGATAGGACAGTAGATGGCTGGATAGTTGTGGCTGGATATTGAGATTTTCCTCATTCCAGTCCTTTTGAAAATATGTCATTGTCGGTGTGTTGCAGCACATGAAAAGCTGGTTAAGGCATTTGACACCAAACAGCAAAGCAATTAATCCAATATAGTGAATGGGTGACACATTGCACTCTTCTTCCACTTTCCATATTGTATGTCAGCCTGGTGGGCTAGAGTTGGCATCTCCCTGGAGCTGAAAGGTAGCTGTCTGAGCGGAAAGCAGCATTGATACTGAGTGGATTACTCTGGTGAAATAAGGTAAATTTAATTGAATTCATCAATACGCTATTGCTGTAGGCTGCATTACAAAAAAAGTCCCCAGACTCTTTGGGTCAAGCTGAAGAGTCCAAATGCATGTTGCCCTTTCTACTCAGGTGCACACCTGAGACACTAAGCATCTCATTGATTTTAACTGGACAGGAAATGAGTAGAGTGGGTAGCATGAGGGAGCGCAGCCAGCGAGCTAATATTCACCACCCAGAGACCAAGGATCTGTTTGATAGGAAGTGACATCAGGGCAGTAAAGACGGGGAACTTTCTCACTCCATAAAACTGTCAGCAGAGAATTTCCTTTGTCATGCCATGTTATGAATGAGTTCCCTCTGAAAGTGGATTGTGTGTGGATGCGCATGCCTCTGTGTGTGTGTGTGTGTGTGTGTGTGCGCATTAGAGTCCGTGAGAGAGGGAGAGACGGAGTGAGAAAGGGAGCCTGGGAGCTGTGTATGTGTGCGCGTGCAGTGTGTGTGTGTACGCAGCCTATCTTGGTCTGGCGGATTAAACCCCCCTCCATGTTCCCATGGTTTCTAAGAGGCATCCTTGGTTGGCCTGACTGGACTGCAACACATGTTAAAACCAGTGAAGTCTCATGGGAATGCATTACACGCCATCTGCAAAAAGAAGCAACTAATTTGCTGCAAAATGACCTATGGCCCGTTTCTTCTTGTTCGTGTCTAATACCAAGTTTTCAAATAGACAGACAGTGAGTGTGAGGAAAAGAGGAAAACATGTGACACATGATTATCACAGAGTAAGTGCTTGGCTCTACAGTAGCTGCTGGTCAGACCCAAACAATAACATCTGACATCAATCTAAAATAACATGGGGACAAATTGTTCCACTTGCATTCACTTTTATGTGTCAAACATCTTTTTTTTGCCCTAATATGAGATCATCCTTGTGGAATAACGATGTGAAGATGATGCACCCACAATGTCTGTTATGTCTACGATTATGTCATATGTTCCACTCAAAGTGGCACCGATTTCACCCCTCACACAGCCACGTAACTATTTGCCTCTTCTTGTTCTATCATCTCACCCTGCTGAGAAGTAATGTCTCATCAGACATCGCCAGCATTGCCCGCTGGTTTACACTCTTGCCAACAAACACACACATACACACACAGTGGCAGCTGACCTTCCCAGAAAGCTCAATAAAAGTGCTTTTCATCAAGTCGGGAGCTGTCCTGAGACGGCTGAGATGGGGCACACCAGCAGATTTCAAATGAGCTGTATGTTAAATAAAGCCTGACGTCTTGTGTTGCAGCTTCTTTTCTCTTTCTTTTCTCTCAATGCCTGGAGGCCGGCCCACCCAGAGCTCTTTCAGAATGGAGGAATAGTGTGTGTGTGTGTGTGTGTGTGTGTGTGTGTGTGTGTGTGTGTGTGTGTGTCTGTTTATGTGTGTCCGTGTGTGCTTTTTTGACATAAAAGACATAAAACATATAAAACATGAAAGACTAGCTGAGCAGGTGATGATAGAGGGATATCTCTTTGGACAGCAGTTTATTTTTACAGCGCTGTCACATGGTGCTTGTGATGAGACAGGTGATCATCCGCAGCTGTGAAAGAGACCTTCAACTTCTTAAAACCTAGCGGGGTCTAATCAAAGGCGGGTCCCAGTAATGACATATCCATTCTTTTTACTTTTGATGCCAACATCTAAAGGCTATGGTCACACACCTATCAATCACATCTATAATTCTCTGCGCACACCACACTCAGTCTCGTCCGTGTGTGGAGCAAAGCGACTGAACGTGACTAAATGATGTAGTGTTTCCCCTCTTTAATCCTGACGTTTAGCGCCCTGTCACACCACGCCACACTCCCCCACATGGCTGAGGAGCACGCTCAAGGCTGACACTAAATAACAACAGCATGAAATCAATTGCAAGGACAAATAATACTGAAAAAAAGAAACCCTTTTAACGCTGGGTATTGAGAGATTGTGAGGTGCACACAGGACAAAAAATAAAATGTTCCTGTTTTTTATGTCCTCCCATACATTCAAGGCTCAGGTTCACAGAGAGTGCCACAGCATGGCAGTAACTCTGATCAACGCAGCCTGAGGGCTGCTGTGCAAACGTCCCCATGCATTGTACTACAGGTTCAATAAAATAACAGGGTTTTATGTGGGAAGCGACTGAAACTGACAGGTTCACAAAAGTCTGGAAAGGAGAACTCCACACATGCTGTTAAACCCATTTAACAACTGCTTCTTTACAAGGTCTGCTCTAACAAAACATATGATTTCAAGTTCTGGGCAGGACTGGGAATTTCAGCTTAGGTTAAAACTGGGCGCCTCTACAGTATGTATGCCTTGCATTTTCTTATTGGAAATACACAGTATCATGGTATATTGGCTTTACCGTTGTAAACTACACACCAGTTTCTCTGACATTTGGGTGCTTGATATAACCAAAACCAACTCCTCAGTTGCTCAGTTCTTCTCAAATCCTTTGGAAACAGGATGTCATCTTGTGCACTGTAAGCTCTAAGAATTTCTTGAAACTGCAGACTTGACTTGGATGAAATAAATATTGGCAGGACACGGTAAGCTAAGAGGCATGAGAGCAGAACAAGAACTAGTGAAGAGGAATACATTTAAAGGTTATGAATGTAATATTACATTTAGGTTTCATAGTTTTTCAACTTCCTATCTAGTTCTACCCTGTGAATGTGTTGTAATAGCATCTACTAAAATTATATTATCCAATTTTGTAACAAATAAGCTAAATCTATTAAGTTTATCATTGTATTCCACAATTATTATCTTTCCTCTCTTTGTACTCACACACATACACATCAACCACTCTCCTCCTTCTCTCTACCACTTGACTCCTCACACTGCATTAT
Source organism: Oplegnathus fasciatus (assembly GCA_003416845.1). Classification (NCBI taxonomy): domain Eukaryota; kingdom Metazoa; phylum Chordata; class Actinopteri; order Centrarchiformes; family Oplegnathidae; genus Oplegnathus; species Oplegnathus fasciatus. The sequence continues at coordinate 595,606 of NTHP01000118.1, read as the reverse complement.
AATTACAAAGGCCTCACATATTTGGCCATTTTCACATGTGCGTAACAGCACTAGTTTCCTTTTCTCTCTTCCTTTCACACTCTTGGCCCCACTCCGTTCTCGCCGGGCTTCCTACAGCACTCCAGCTGGACCCCGCCTGTACAAAAATGCTTATTAGCCTCTACAACTACACCAAGTGTACACTTTCTACATACATGAGTCGTATGCTCACTTGTGCACACACAACTCCTCAAATTCCACACACACGTACTTAAACGGCCTGGCAAAGCCAAGCTGCATAGAACTGAGTTGAGAGTGTGTTCTTTTCATATGCTATATCAAGCCTATTAGAGGAGGTTAGGTGAGAATAATCACACTTTGACATGTGAAGGCTGTGCTAAGAATATCTGTCAAGACCCCCCATCCCCCCATCTTACAGTAGGATTTGTCTATTTTTTTCTCTCTCGTCGCACACGTCATGCGCAGTGCTTGTGCTTGTGTGATATTACGGTTAAGCCAGGTATGGTTAACTGTGCTGGATTGCTGTTTTTTGTGACTACTGAGTCTTAAGTTTAATGTACTGTACCACTGATATGAAAGATGAGCATTAAATACCAGCGTTTAACTACAGGTGTGGCAGACTAGGACAAGTTAATTAATTACCATGTAACTGCACTGTGATAATACAGAAAAAGCATACAAATTGGTTGGGTTTTTTTTTTCAATTATACAAGCAGTCATATCATTAGCTGCTACCTTACCTGGAAATTTCCAATATAGTCCTCGTCCTTGTCTCCTTCTGCGCCCTCTCTCAGGGCAATAAGGGTGAACCCTCTGAAGTAGGAAGTGCTGGACGCAATCAGAGTCACTGGATGGAAGCAAATGAGAATGAGGACAAGCATCAGTTGACAGAGAAAATAGTCAAACTACAATCCTAGCTCCCAAACACAAGACTAAAGTGGGCTTAATTAACTACCTGCCTGAGTAGTGTTGTATTTAGAACCAATACTATGTGTTGGACTAAAGGGGAATACATTCGGATATGTGTAATTATTTTTCATGCAGTCAAACATTTCTCAGATAAGAGTAATTATAATGGTTCAGCCTGGCAGTATTTCCATAAGATGTTTCAGATAGTGTTTTTTTTATGCATTCTGCAATCCAGCAGAACATAAAAGAATGTTATTTTACTTTGGGGAAAATTTCATTTGCTGTACTTGACAACTTTATCAGCATCTTGGGAGAAGACTTATAGACTTCAAAATCAATCATTTCTAGTGATAGGTTTTAATTGCCGAAATGCGATTTCCAAACTAATCCACTTCGAGCTAATTCAGTTATTCCATTTGGATGATGTGAAACTATTTATGATTAAATCAGAAAAGAATGAACCAACCGCAGAGCAACATATTGTCGGGACCACCGCAGCAGGAGCCTTTGAGATTCACAGATCAGATGGCACATGCCATTAACAGCAGCCAATAACTTCCACTTTAGACAAAAGCAACGGAATCGCGGACTGCTGGCTTTTTAAAAATCTGTTTTAACTATGAAAGAGAATACCAAAAAGCACAAAAGAGGTCGCAAGGGGATTTAGCTTTATATAAAGCTTTTTAATTTTTGATCATAAAGGAGATTTTAGGAGTGTGTTCACATTAGGTTGGAAGTAAACTGCGTTTGATAGTTCAAATGCATATTTCCTTATTGGTATGAAAACTACTAACCAAACATGGTTCACTTTCAGGGTACATACAGTACAGTCGCATCAAAAGTACACTCTGCAGAAACTTATTTTAAGTTTGCATTGTCTACTGACCGTAAATTAGTGTTTATTTTGACAATGCGCAAATAGTGCCAACAAACGCAGTGTGCGTAAATCTCGCGGATAAACACCAACCTCTGTATGTGCTCCCTGGCTGATAGCTCTCCGGGTCTCCCTCAACGCGGAGGCGAAACTCGTTGTTGACCTCCTTCCGATTGCTCTGAGCCCGTAATATTCGACTACAATACCCGTCTGCCCTCCCGGCTCTCTCGAAGGGCTCCTCGGTGAATGCAAACATACTGCACGCTGCGGTGGAGATGAAGCAGAGCAGGAGCATAACGCGCGAATGTAGCCCGGTTGCTGTCATCATGTAGGTTTCCGACAGCCAAGTTGATGCGCGGAGATGAAGGGAATCTCGTCAGTGGGGGGGGGAAGAAGAAACGCTCAGCTCCCGTTTCACTCCTAAATGAGAACCCAACTTGCCAGCTGCTGAAGTAGACTTGTGTTGTGCTAGGAGGGTAGATCCATCCTGGTGTGAATGACAGAGAGGGAGGTGGAGGAGGAGGAGGAGGACTGGCTGGGATGTGCTGTACACTCTCGCTCTAGGAGAACTGCACACTGCGTGCCGCTGCTTAAGACTGAGCAGGAGCGCAGGGGTCCGAGGAAATGGCCAAGCGAGGAATGAGCGTTGTGTGGCTGTCTCCAAGGCCACAGCTATTTACTAACAGACTAGGTGAAGAATACTCTGAACCAACAGACTGAGAACAAAGACAAACATTCCTACTCAGAGTGCTGAGAGGAGGCAAGACGTTTGACATACTTGGACTGAACTGTGTGTGTGTGTGTGTGTGTGTGTGTGTGATCACTCAAGAGCCTTAAGTAACACAGGGATACACACAAACACACACAAAGGAATTAACAAAGTATGCTAAACGGTTGTCCTGGTGACTAATTAAACAATAAGTGTCACTACTTTGAGGTATTTTCTTGGTGTGCAAAAGTTAACTGATGAAATGTCAACACTGTGACACAATTGATTGATGGCAGTGTGTGAGCTTCCATCTAATTCATCAGTGAGAATAGGTAAAATAAGAAGGTATAATTGCATTACAGTCAAATCCCAAAATGAACTGCTGCACTGTCATTATCAACACAAGGAATGAGATTTCACATATTTTTCAGTACACTGGGGACCTCTCAGGGAGTATTGATCCATCTCTGTAACATCTGAAAAACATTCATTAACCTGAAACCATGTTGGTCCAAATGCCTCCCACTCGCTGCATCAGCCACACATGCAGCTCATAATTAAGTTGTCATGCAAGTAGTAAAGTGTGGCCATGCAGACTTACTGTATAGAGTTATGTAGACTGTAGCACCTTGTATGTAGAATGACATTTTTAGCTATGTCATGTCCCCCTCAAGATGAATTGTAATAACTTTGGTGATCCCCTTTGGTGATACACTTTTAAAAACCCAAAGTTTTAAAAGCTGTATTTGAATTTGCATACAACACTACAGTGTCATTGTTTATATATTACTCAGTATCAACTGTTTGTTAAAGCAGCTCCATGGAACTTTTCATTTTGTGTTGATTTTGGCGGTCCCTGTGGACAAAGGCAGTAGTGTTTCACCTAACATTAGGTTACATGTTCCCTCTGTTTCACTCCCCGCTGCAAGGAGACTACTTCACCGGGAGGAGAGCGGGCAGCAGCTCCGGAGACGGACCTTCAGTTAGCAGCTGAAGGAACTCGAATTCAGCCAGAGCAAACCCCAGCACCGTTTCATCTGATTTCACGGAAAAATCCGACTCTGTGGCAGGCATTAAGAATATATATTAGAAACTAATAGAAATAGCCAATCTTCTCGCTGTTGGTCTTGTTTGCTTATGTAGGTCATATAGAGGCAACGGTATTAAATTGAGACTGTTTCATAACCAGTTAAAAACTCGATAGAGTACTTTTAATACACAAAGTTGTAGAAACTAGCCATCAATTGGTTTTTACAACCAAGTCAGACAGTACTACATACACATAGATTACATCATATACATTTTTAATCTGTGCATTTGCCCGACAATTTTGTCCAAAGAACACATATAGACCTATTACAACATGCTCCCTAATGCTCTAAATTACCTGTCTATCACTTGTGTTAAACTATTTACAGGGCACAAGGCAGCAGATTTTACTGGCACTTGATGCATATAGACACAAGATACTTTATTTGAATTCTATAGTCTGACAGTTGCACAGAGGATGCATGCACTATCCTGCCATTCTGGCACTTGTATAATATTATTATTTTAATATCCATCATCCAAAGCTGCATGTGAATTATATGGTTTCCAAATCATCAGCTGAAAGATCTCTTGCTAATGTACTTTGCTTTGTTGGTAGAGTGTTGTTCAGGAACATACTGGTACATTATGATTTCCATCAACACCTCAGCTGAAACTCGTAGCCTTTAACAACCCCTCAGTTGTGATGATGGCCTCTTTCTCAATGAGTCAAAGGATATCAAGTGTGAGATTTTTGGGAGAGAGCAAGGGTTTTTTGGCTGCTCACTCTGCGAAGCCAATAAAAAAACATTTTTAAGGTGAATTTGAATTGAATGATTCTTGAGTGAAATGTGAGCTCTAGCTTTCTCATTTGTTTTTATTCTCTGCTTTTCTGTTTCTTCCACCCTGCTTTGTCTTCTTAATAACATACAGTATGTGCACACATGCTTGCCCACTCACCTTTAGACTTTTAAAAAAAATCAGAATCCGTAATCAGAATGTCAACAGAGTTCACCTACTACTCATGATCATGACCAAGTGCTCTCCATTAGGTAAAGTGTCTTTTGTGTCCAGGTATGATATAATTGAATAAATGGTGAAGAATACATGAGTGCTTGGAGTGAGATTTAATCAAGACATTCAAGCACATCTATTCATTTCTAATACATATTAACCAATACTGATTTATTTATTGATTGATTCAGCAACTAACAGCTCCTAAAATCAAACATGCATGGTGTAGCTCAGTAACAGAAGCGTGGTGATTCAGGGGTGGTTTCAAAAGCTAAATTTCACCCAACCTCTACCACTTCCTGCACCTTTAAAGCCTTAATGATTGAAATCAGCACCAGTCTGGAAAAAATAGTGGGTGGTTGGACCAAACCATGGTTGGAAAACTACAAGAGACTAATAATTTTTTTAATGTAGCCTGTGGTTTGCTTTATTTAGCCCTTCTGTGTCTCATTAACAGGCTAAGAAATAAAATATTCTCTCCCGATCGTTTATTGCCTCGCTCTCTTGTTATCTTCCTCACTTTCTTTTTGCCCTTTTCTCTCTCATTTCCTTTTTTCTTCCAAAGCATATTGGTTTTGACAGTTGTCTGTTCACCACGAGTTCTCCTGTCACTGGAATAAAAACACGACACGTTACACAACAACAACACAAGACTGGGTGTGAAGCGATAAACTGAGTGTTGATGTAATCCCTCTCGTTTCTTTGCCTCTTAATCTTGCTCAGGAGGTAGGCTACATTTTATCCTTTGTGACATTTTCTTGCAACACCCCCAGAGTTTATTTCAGTCTTCAAAAGGGTCAGCAGGCATGTAATGAGAATGTAACAACTTCTGATGGGCACTGACAAATGGAGAGTGGCTATGCTCTGTGCATCTACCGCTGAGTTGATGGATGGATGATGGGGGAGGAAAGGAACAGAGTCTGGATAGCAGAACGCTACACCAGCAGGTGTCATGAAAGCATTTAGTCTCACAGCCCCGCTGAGCTGAATCTCTTCACCACCTTCAGTCCTCAGGTTACTCCCGCCTTTTTTTACAAAATATACTGTATATCAGAACAACCTCTGCAAGATCCTTACATTCCCTTTTACCAATGGACATAAAATAGCTGAGGAAAAATATTGACTTGTGCAACTGCACTCTGCATAACAGAAATTTCAAAGACATTTAGCTCATGTGTTATATAAGGGCAAGGTCACTTTCTGTATAAAATAATAGCTCTAGATTGCTTTCACCACATATCATCATCATCATCATATGTGCTGTATCTCTACGTTAGGCAAAAGAAATATAAATGCAAAAGAACACCATACATTTGGCGATTTGATGGCTATTTTGCATTCTGATAAATTCTGTATAAAAATAAACAATTGTAAGCCAACAAACAAGAGTCTGCCGTTACTGAATAAAGATTTCTATAATCAAAACTCTCCTTTTTGTGGCCCAGCTTTTTTTTTTTCTTACCTTCCACAGAGATGATGATGTCTCCATGCTTTATTGCTTCATAATATTAGACAAGAAGCTTGTGACCAGGGGAATCTGCTTTGAATTCCCAAACCGGTCAATAAAATCTGAGTGGCTAAGTTGAATGCGTTATGAGCTGTCATTCCCTCTACAAATATTCTTGAGTTGCCCTTGAGTGGGGCACTTAGCCCCCAANNNAGCTCCAGGGGAGCTACTCAGAGGCAACAGTAGGAGACTGTCAATGTACTGTGTCACTACCAAGTACGTGTGTGTGTAACTAGGGATGTGGGAAAAAAGCAATGCTGAAAATAGACTTCACTTTTAGCTGACCTTTTCTGGACAAACAAAACTTATTTAACATTATTTTATATTAAAATACATTTCCATTCCACTGGTTGACACGGAAGCAACCACAGTAT
>NTHP01000118.1:562398-588374 GCA_003416845.1 Oplegnathus fasciatus | reverse complement strand
ATGAAAGGATTGATACCACTCTGGTGTCTGTCCGATAAATATAAGGCTACAGCCAGCAGGCAGTTAGCTTAGCTTAGCACAAAGACTGGAAACAGGGGGAAACAGCTAGCCTGGCTCTGTGCAAAGGTAACAAAATCTGCCTACAAGCACCTCTAAAGCTCACTAATCAACACCTTATCTCTCATTTGTCTAATTCGTTCATAAACAACCAGCTGAAACTCCAGGAAGTTACATTGCCTGGCCAAGAAATAAGTCTTGGCATAACCCTACGTAAAACTGTCATTTTTACACTTGTTTTTCATTAAGGCGTTTTAATGTTTCAAGTCTTTGTGCTAAGCTAAGCTAACCGGCCGCTGGTGGTAGCTTCATATTTAATGGACAAACATCAGAGTGGTATCAATCTTCTCATTTAATTTGTTGCCAAAGCAAATAAGAGTATTATTCAACTATTCCTTTAAGCATTTTGTAAATGTGTCCTTGGAACCTGGGTGTATATGCATGTGTAAATGCATACAATATGTGTGCATTATATTATATATACTGCATGTGTGTGTGTTAGCAAGAGTATAATATACTTTATATCTTCTTGAGCAAAATCTCATCAATATGCACTCTTTCTCCACACACCTCTGAATTTCTCTACTCCTGCACAAGCCTTTGAAAAAATCCCTGGTGCTTTGTTGTTTTCTGCGAGGAATAGAGGTCAAGAGGGAAAATCAAATTAGGCTCTCATTTGATCGTGGTGGAGCAGGAGAGCCTGCTCATTAAACAGCCGAGCCCCCCGCTGCCGAGTCATTAAGGCCATATTTACCATGCAATAGCACTATATGCAGAGAACCAGGAAGATCTACCATGTTGTTTCCACTTAATTTGAAGGAGAAAGAGAAGTGGTTGGAGGATACAGACAGGAAAGAGGGAAGAAAACTTATTTCTCTCTCTTCTCGAGTCACAAAGTTGTAGTCCTTAAGCGTTAATTGCAATAATGTATAGTTTATACCTTTCAGACATATATATTTATATCTGCAAGCTGAAATGTATGTATAGTAATGACTGACATATCCTGAACTTTAGTGCATTAATGGTCCTTGATGTATACGTATTACAGGCTCTGATGTCACACAGCACAGCTCAGCAATCTTGGTCTGCAGACAGAGTTAATGTCTTTATTTCCACCCTGGCTTCACGCATCCAGGCTCCCATCTACTGCTTTGGAGGTAATGCATTTTGATGCCCGTCTAAAAGCCTGAGTGAAACATGTGCTGTTGGGAGGCCAGCAATCGTATGGGGGCTATCACAAATGATTACAGTCAGCCAGAGGGTGACGGGGATCGCCAGGTGCTGCGGCCTGCTGAGGCATTACTTATTGAATCCTGTCTTTAGCTCTTAGGAGACCCGGGCCACATCTAAATGGCTTTGAGGAAATCACACACCCTGTCAGAAACTATTATGTTTCTGTCTCAGAAACAGACTGTCTCAGCCAAAGTTTACCACTAGTCTATGAGATGCAAAATACAGTGTTTAGCTGCTGAAGGCTGGCTCAGTGAGACCTTTGCGTGAATGTGTTTGGACAATGATATAAAAACCTTGACATTACCACAAAAAACACAGTCTATTATGAGTGTATTCTAATTCCCCAAAACAGTCATGGTAGGTATCCATAAGTTCTGTGTCCTTAGACTATACCTCTCTTCACAAGTCAAACAAAGAAATACTCCCTCAACAACAGAGGCATGCAAGAGAAACCAGACATGGCACTCAGGTGTTCTCAGACCTGATGTAAGCCACTATTATAAGCCATCTCACTGCACTTCACCAGATAGAATAAAACAACAACAATAAAACTGTGTACAGTATGTATGCTCAATGCATGCATCAAGTGGTGTTAAGAGTTTCATATTATTACAGTAATTTGGCAGCAATTTAATCTAAAAGTGGAATCTTTTATTATAGAGGTAGCCCTTTGAATGACCTTGGAATCGGTAAAAGTACATTCGAAAACTTTTCCTGTTTATATACATTCAGTTATTGCGTCTACATCTGACACTGAATCATGAAATAACTGCGAGTTTAGTTAAGATTACTCAAAAGCATCCTTCTTGAACATAGTAATGCAAATACTAGATGTAAAACTGAATACGAATCTTTGATGAGATTCAAAAACTGACCATGTGAGGTCATGCCTGTGACAGCAGACATTTAGTTTATATCTCTTACAGGACTACGGGACACAGTGTTCATATAAAGTTGAAGGCCAAGACATCCAACTGTGTGGTGTGGTTTAAATGTCACATTAACATCTATGCTGTTTGTGCCATAAGTGCTGTGACATTCTCCAACACCGGTCTGGGCAACAGGCTCTCATTGGCACGTCATTCAAAATCTCAATCCCATTGTACAATAGGTAAGTCAATTCACAATTTATTATTTGTTCTCATAAAACTAAAGGTACTATGTGTACTATCATTAGTTCAGGGACCTGATATGTTCCACTTGTTTATGATACTTACTACTTTGTTACCAGCATTTTCTAAGAGGCTTTGACCTTTCCTCGATCTCAGCCCTCCACTTGCTGCTGACCTTTAGCTAGGAAACTGCTCGCGTTAGCTGAAGACGCTCTTGTGTTCTCTCTTCTCGAATGTCATGCCCGGAAGCACTTCAGGTCCTGTATCTCTCATCTAAAACACATCGCACTATATTACCACTCAAAACCACAGCACAACACCAACTAATTTAAAAGCCCACAAAAAAGGCCTAATACAACAAGCTTATAATAGACAAAACACATATTACTTTGTAAGACATGCACATTTTCTTCAAACTAATGCAAAGACCCAAAGAGAGGTAAGACTAGAACACACAAATATACACTACAAACGGTACATATCAATCTGTGCATGCTTGAAGAACTTAAGATGAGGTACCTATCCCCAGTGACATTGACATATAGTGTATGTCCAACAGAGTTAAGCAGAATTACATGTTTTACCTTCTGTTTCCATTTTCACTACACTTCACACAACACTGACCATAAAGAAAATGCGGTATTGACATGACACAAGGTTAATACTACACAAAGCCACTGATCTAAATATGTTTCCAGCGATGAATTTTGTCTGCTCAGGAAAATGGAGATAACTCTAGCGATTTTAAAGATCTGTCTATGTATATAATGACACTGAAAATATGGCATGCAGTTATAACTGAGGTTAACATTCCCTTCACCCCACACATGATTTCCCCATTAAGGAAGATCAGGGACTCAACAGCAATTCTAATTTTAAACAACTGTGTTTGGTTTAATGTCTCCACTTGCAATATAAGCTTACTAATCTTATTAGTACAGTACTGAAAACAGAAAAGTGTAGTTTATTGGTTAAAATCCCTTAATTATGGCATGATTATACGTAGTTTAGTTACTTTCATACCTAAAGTGATGGTTCCAATGATGACTTGAAATACACAGATCAATCTGAAACATCACAAGGTAGTACAATAGATTACACTACATAGAAGGGGGGGACACTATAAAATGTACATATTGTACCATCCAACCCAACAACCCTGCATAAATATTACGTATGTGTCAAAGAGGTAACGATTCAACTTTTTGAGGCCATATTTCTTGGTGGTGACAGGGTGGATAAAATAATAGGAACATCTTATAATATAATGCAATCCAGCGCAACAACACAACTGTACTGGGCTCAAAACAATACTACTGTCTGACATTTATAAGCTATAAAAAGCAGCATTTATTGCAGGGCTATTGTATTGGACTGCATTATATTGTACAGGTGTTCTTTATGTGGCCTTGAAAAACAGTGTTGGGAAAACTGTACATCTAGTGCCAACTACAGGAACATGGTGCTACAGCTGAGAATGTTAACACTCCTTATCACAGCTCAAATTCAACACAAGAAACATGCACACAAAGACTATATGAATGCATGAACTGAAGGATGTTGCGAATGCACGCTTCTGTTGGGATTATTGCCAGTCAAAATGTGTTACCTTTTATAATGTAAAAATCAGTAGTGATGTTTTCAAACTTTTAAGTAAGTGGGGAAAATGTAACAGTTTAAAGACAAAATTATTATCTTTGGAGATAAAGTGAGCAGCAAGTGGGAATTTCTGTCGCAGCCGGTAGTCTGTACCATGTGCAGTCAGAAGTCTGTGGAGATAGCTACCCAGGAAGGTGAATATATTTGTACTGCAGCGCACTTTACTACCGGCCCATGTATCGTCCCCAACAAGTTCCATGAATAAAATGATTTGTTTTTATGTATTTGTTAATTGACTATTTCTAACTTTTAATCCAAAGGTAACAATTTGCTGAGACTGTGAAATACAGAGCCCAATAGCTTTAACACATAGCCCTACTTAATGATTTAATATTATCATTTTCTATCCATATCACTGTATCATTAAAAACATCTCATCTTGTGGCTCACAGTTCTCATGTCTACATCAGTAATAACAAGTTACAATTGACCAAAATCAGACCTAGTTCAGAGCTAAATACATGAGAATATATTTTTTAATGTAATATTTTAATATTCTATACAACTAACGTCAGTTTAACTCACTACCGATAACAATAACTACCTGTACATCCTACCTATTATTTCACACTTGCATTTCTTTTCCATAACTGACAACAGTTCCAGCAGCTCCACTGAAGCCTGAGAGTTTCTACAATATTAATACACAGAACCTACTGTATGTGTCGCACGTTTGTAACTAAGCCAGAGATTAAAGGAAAAGAAGATCTTTCGACTGAATTTTTTTTTTCAAATTCCCCATCTACAATTTGTAAAAAAGGTTACAGAGGAGGCCCTCACTTTAGCCCTCGACGCCTGCTAAACAAATAGCACAATAAGGAAAATTCAGCACCACCCCAAGCATAACCATTGCTGCTGTTCTCGAATGCAGCCATTAAGTTGTAAAAAGGCTTTAACCTACGCTTTATTAAAATACTCGAGACCAATATGAATTGGCTTTAGAAGTGATAAGTGAAAACAAATACCACCTATTATTTGATATCCGTCTGGCACTCATTCAGAGAAACTAATAGGTAGCCTACATCCAGGTAGATTTTATGCCCATACAAATCAGCTACCTATCACCTGGTAGCACAAAGTCCCGTAATACCCCCCCACCCACCACTTTTTTTTCCCTTCGGATCCTCTCTGAGAATCAAATTGACGGAAATCCATCGTAGCAACAGAGAACTTTAATCCCTGAGCTAAACAAGCAGGCATGACCCATTACTACAGAAACAGCCTCATGAAGTGTTTTCTCATTCCTGAGTCAAAGTATGTTTTCTCTGATTGTGTATATGGGAATAAATACTGCATTAATTTGCTCACAGAGAAATAAGTATGTGTACTATTCAGCAATACACCCGCCAAGTGTGAAGTTGATCGAATGAACGGTTGTCAAGATACTTGAAGGACGGACAGACAGACAGACAGACAGACAGAGACTCCTTACATTTATAGTTAGATATTAAAGCTCTCTCCTGGAATTGAGCATTTTGCAAGAGGATGGGGAGCAAGAAAGAGGGCTAAAAGCCAAATAATTGCACGTATCTAAGTGAAGTGCCTTTGAAATAGGCCTGCTTCTGACAAGAAAGTTTCCTCTGGGGCGAGAAAATTTCCATTAATCACACATATATCCAGCACATGCTCATCCCATTACATTCAGCGTACAGAGTAGTAGAGGAAAAAGGTGTGAGAGGGAACAAGAAAGAAGAGGTGAAAAGAAATTATTCAACTTTGAGAGGATCAGCTGAATGACACAAAATAACTAGCTTGTAAATACCAATAAATCAGATTGGGTACCAGAGTCAAACTCTAGATGAATCACAGATCAATCATATCACAGAGTTAGAGCCGGCACCTCACTATAAACTCCACTGCCCTATCAAGTCAGTTTAAGCACCAGCTTCATTGCTTGAGAAAAGAGTATCAAGTCTCTGTGTCTTGCAACTCCATTTGTGAATAGTGTTTTCTTTTATCAAAAACTGTTTAATAGTTCAAAACACAGCAAATGAAATAGATAACATGCCACCTTTCAGGTGAGTTTGAAAACGAAACCAGAAATTAGTTAAATGATGGCAGTACATCTATACTTTGTCTGTAGTGCCAGATAACTTTCCGAAACTGACAAACCCGTTTCACTGTTTCATATTAACAACCGAGTGAATGAACACTATGAATGCCCTCCAGGAGAGACCAACATTTAAACAACACTGCATCTCTCACATCCCTTTGACAGCCAGCTTTTCACTCCACCTTCCAGTGTGGCAGTTCGGAACAACAATAAACACTTTTGATTTCTGACGTGGTCGGACAGCATGTCGCATGAACTAGCTCTGTTCAACATAACCCAACCCTTAATGCATGTTGCATTTTGCTTTTGTTTCTCTCCTCATAGTTAGATCAACATCTCTCTATTGATCCCCTTTCTCTCCACCCCCCTTTTGCATTTGTGAAGGCTGATCTCTGTTTACATTGCATTCTGATAATATAGCAAGCCAAAGCATACAAACTGGCAAGATGTGCTCCTTGCAACCATTTTCCCAAGTAGTGTATTCAATCATATACAGTGCATTTTTTTAAGAAGGATGTACTTGAGTGATGATAAGTCCCCACTATCAGGAACAAAGATGCATGGGACATCAGGTTGCATATAATGAAATATGTGGGTGTTTCCTGTCTGTCCCAGAATAAGCCTGTCTCTCTCAAATTTGAGAGCCTTGCAAGCGGACGGCTGAATGGGATTTAATGGGCCCTGAAGGTTTTGTTCACCAGCATAAAGTGAAGTGATGTACTAGCATTTTTAAAACAGTTGAGCTCCCTTGTGAAGATAAAGTCAGACTGATTGGTCCCCTTTGTCTGCTTGGCCATAGCATGGATAAGAGTGAGGTTGTAGTCATTGGGTCCATTGCCTGACACAACAAAATATTCATCTAAACTAGAATGGCTATTTGAATATTAGAATGGCTAAGCTATTTTTTAACTTACATATAGTGCAGTAGAAAATAAACAATGTTCTATAATACATATAAGGGGTGTGTATGGATTCTGAGGAAATAGGCCTTACCGGACTTGCTTGGTTTTGAGGTAGCTTTAAGATCTGACTTCAAGTCTGTATCAGCTGATTTGCAAGTTTGAAGGGCTGGATTTATACTTCTTGCAGGAACATTTGGATGATCTGGAACTATGTCAAGGAGGATTTACTCCTTAATGTTTCCAGTTGGCAAGGCTGAGTTCACAAATCCCATCCCTACAAAGACAATAACGTGTGAATGTTAAGAAGGAAGTCAAATATTTAATTGCACAAGAGATCTAGAAAGAATGGCAATCCACGCAATAGTTGTTGATATATTTCAGTAATAGTAGTCAAAAGGGTCAACCTGCTGGTGGTGCTAGAGGAAAAGTCAGGGGATAGCCAAAGTCAGTAGGCTTCATCCTCTAGGGACCATGAATGTCTGTCCAAAACTTCACCTCAATCCATTGGGTAGCTGTTAGATATTTCAGTCTGGACCAAAGTGGTGGACTGACCTACCCAATAAAAATTAAAACAATGAGCCAGGCTGAACCTGACGAGATACGTACTGTGTCTACTTTGTCAAACAGAGCATACAAAGACTGAGAATTAAAAAGAGCACTGTATTCATTTATTTAGCATCTCATTCTAAAAGAAAGAGCACACAAAGATTTACAGACAGCACCGTACTTTATCAATAAAACTTCAATCAAGAAGACTACTTCATTCTCTCTCTTCTTCTCCTTAATTAATTTCTTCACCACACCTCTTGGTTCCTACCCTTTCATATATTTTCCTGCTTCTTTGTATTAAAAATTTGAAAGGCAATTTCCTGGTTCACTCCATCTAATCAATAAGCCTAAAACTGCCATTAGAACCTCTTATTCACACTGAAGCCAATCCCAAATCAGCATGCTTGATGTGAACCTAATGTGATGTTGCCTGCTGCTTCTGTTGCTGATGTCAACATCTAACTACCACCATCCCCACAACACCATCTTGACTCCATCCAGATTAATAGTTAAGATAAACAAGCTGGGGGCTTGTGTTGTTGGCATTAATCACTGAGGGAGTCTGCTTCAAACACTAATTTCTTTTTATTGCTTCCGTCTGTAAACTAGTCTCTCCTGAAACTAGTCTGTGGCTTCTGAAAGCAAAGGTTTTAAAGGAAGTATGCTATGGTATGCTTTTGAAAATTGTTACCACCAATAAACGTATGGACTTGGACTTAAACATTCCAGTGTATACTTTAAGAGAATGAAGAAAATTAGGTATTTCCACCTAGGTTGTTTTTTTTCTTTTTTGTGGCTAGACTATAGATGGAAATGTACTCCTTGAGTATCTGGAATCAGATTTCTCCTGTGCTCCACCTTCCTTCCTTCTATTCCTATAGCAATGTATTAGATATTAACTAGATCTCACAATAAAATATTTTTCATTTCACAGAGCACCCACACTAGTCAATTTCCAATATACATTGTCATAGACATAAAAGCTTCAGGGCTATAAGCGGTTTCTGCTCTGAGAGGAGCACACACCCATCCATCCACCACCCCTTCCCACACACATACAAACATACACAGGCTTTAACACCAACCTCCAGGCAATAAACAGATGTATTTATCTCTAACATGTAAGTCCTCTTATGCGTGGGGATAGTTCTTAGTCTCAGAGATCATCACACCAGCGGGGCATTATCTCCCTCTGTGTCTCCATCACACCATCCACCCAAATCCCAATACCTTCACATGAAACCATTCTTCCCGTCCCCTCTTTCCAGATATAATCTCCGCTTGGGGCATTACTCATTTCTGCCCGGCATGTTGGGAGGTGTGTTTCAATAGACTGTGGACAAAAGAAGCACATGGCGTGCATGTGTCTGATACTGAACTGCAGTCGGAGTGTAAGTAGATGCTCTCTGCAGTGTGTTGACAGGCTTGTAGCTTTTCACTTTACCTTTACTTTAAAAATAGATTCAGACTGATGATAATCCAGACGGGTTGGTGAATCAGATTAGCGAGTTTGATAAGGCACAGAATGGCATATATAAACAACTATACACCGAGATATTCTGTTTCTGTCAATCATCAGCAAAAGCCTTAAATTGACAAGTGAAAACTTGCATAGTGGATGTATAAAAAGTTCCCCTGAGACATATAGAATGGAGAATATTACCTATACAAAGGGGCACTTTGAGAGGGAGAGGGTGACAGCTACAGTAAACCTGGGCTAAGCTTATCACCACCATAAGAAAGAGAGAACAGTTTTCAATTCATCCTAATATGAGGCATTAAAAGACGGACTCTCATAAGTCCCATCACATTACCAGCCCTCAGTGCCTGCAATTTGTCAGAGCAGAAATACGCAGTTTGTTGCTCATGAGAATAAATCTGGAAGCAAGAAAATAAACTCTTTCCACACCCAGAAGTCAGTCACACTCAGAAAGCGAGAAGGACATTTTAAGGTCACATCTTCCCTGTTTTTTTTACCGAATTTACATGGTAGTAAGACAGATAAAGAAAGAAGTAGGGAAGATAAAGAAAGAAAGACTGACTTAGGACTAAATTCCTATTCCAGGGATCATTAGTTTGAAATGACTATCTTGGGTGCAGATGTGGTTCAGACTGTAGAGAGACTCTGAGTATGTGGGACTTGGGGAATAAAAGGAAAGTAGTGACGAAAAACCTCTGAGATGGTAGCAGATGTTAGAGTCGCTTCACAAAAGATTTATGTGTTAATACAGTGTGGGTCTACTGCCTTTCTCAGCTCTCGACTGCCACACCAAATAGGGACAGGGGGACAAGGAGGAGGAAGAAAAATGACATACAATAAGGCAGAGAATGAAAACCTAATATGTGGTCCACATCAGGATGAAATAAAGGCACTGAAACAAGGAGAGAGTCAGGGTGGGGATCCTGATATAATGAGATTTGTGTGTCCTTTGCACAGCTACCATCCTGAACCAGTTTTGATTTTGGCCTCTTAGCCACTTTACCACAATAATCTGTTTTTCTTTTGTTTTTAACCTTGAGAAGAAGAAATGTGACTACCATTAGAGGCAAATCTGCTCCACTTGTGGCTCACCTATGGGTTTTTTTTTTGCCCCATCCATCTGTGCAGACAGCACATATTCTGCCTCTCTCTGCTTTTACACACTCCAATAGTAATGACAATACAAGTGAATGGAGGAGGGTGGCAGAAAGTGGGACAGTAGTGAACTTTTTCACAATATACATGCAAAGACTGTAAATAAATGTGCATTCTAATTTATAATCACACCATTTATTTGCATCACACACCTTGTTCAAGACAAAAAGCTACATCAAAATAGAATGAGTCTACATGGTGTGATACATTTTTTTAGATTCTAATTGCCCATGCCCTGCTGTTTAAAGAGTTCACCCAATTCCCAATAAGATATTTTTCCAGTTATCTCTAGTGATATGGAGCCATGCAAAATAGTGGTATCTACTGAGGATTTAAGATATGAGATTATCGAATATCTCAAAATCTTAGCAGCTAAGACCAAAACAATCAACATGGCTAGCAGTTTTGCAGATTTGCAAGAATTCAAAAATATTGTGAATGATGAATTGGGATGCTTGTTGCTTCCCGGTTCTCAATAGCTCTTTGTTTGAGCCAGACTTTGGCCAAAAGTTGAGGCCCATTTAGCTCCATAGAAGTCTCCTACACCTGAATACTAATGAAGAGCTTGTGATCTTAGCCTGACATCGGCTTCAGCAAGGAGCAGACAATGTCAAGCAGTCTGCTGGTCTGAGATAGAGACATGCAGAGGGCTGTCTGAGACTGGGCTATTGAGGATCAACAGGAGAAATACTGGAGGGCAGAGTGAGGCGATGTGAGGAAGTGGAAAATGTCAGTATGTGATACTACCGTGTTTACATCTGTTCTATGGTCAGTTTACTTATCGTGCAATCATTCGGAATTCCTCCTTTTTTTTCTATTGTTCAATTTTATTATCTTTACCTCAATGTGCACTCCAGTGAACAAGCACTTCATCCTCTATATAATTCGATAGCAATTAAACTTTGTATTAATTAAACTTCATTTCAATTTCAATTGTAATAAAAATATGTGGGAGAGAGGGGAGTTTGGAAAGTGCTAGAGGCTGAACTGAAAGTGTGTAGGGTTGACTAATCCCCCTGAGACTGGAGGCGTAGGGCTCTATGGGGAGCATTAGAGATGTTTTGTAGTTGGAAACAGAAAAATGGAGGACTATCAGGGATCAGAGGAAACTGAAGTACACTATGAGAAAAAACATCTCCCACTCCTGGTTGGATCGGTGTGTGTTTGTGCGTTTGTGTGTTGCTTAGAAACATGGCAGCATCTCTTTTAGCATGGTCCTTTGACGTGGATGTCGATTGTTGGCCACACTGACTCCCACTCACTCTCGCTGCACTCTAGAGTATGATTTATACTCAGCGCATGATTGAGTAGATCAAATCTGATGAAGATTAGTCCTGGTACTTTGCAGCTTGAACAAAAGGCAACTGTACGCTGTTTCCCAAACAACAAACCATGGGTCACCAGAGACATCAAGGTACTCTGAAATGAGAAGAAGAGAGCCTTCAGAGACGGAAACAGGGAGGGGGGGAAACGGGTTCAGAGTGAACTCAAGGTGGTGATTCAGCAGGCCAAGGACAACTACAGGAGGAAGCTGGAGCTTCAATTCCAGCAGAACAATGTGAAGGATGTGAGGAGCATCACTGGCTACAAGCAGACTAGGCTTGTAGCCAGGTAACAGGAGGGGAACCTGGACTGGGCCAACAAATTAAATCTTTTCTTTAACAGATTTGATGGTGGGGGCCCTGTTCACCCCTCCCCCAGCTCGCCCTCCCCTCTCCATCAATACCATACCTGTTCTCCACCCCCCACCACCAGCTCTCCCCATCAGAACTACAGAGCCTGGCGCACCAGCCTTCACAACAGAGCAGATGTGGAAGGACCTATGTACACTCTGCCTAGGCAAGGCTGCAGGTCCCAACAGCGTCAGCCCTGGGTACTCAAGGCTTGTGCCATCCAGCTGTGCGGAGTAATCCAGCACTTCTTGAATCTGAGCCTGAGTCTGGAGAGGGTCCCTGTGCTGTGGAAGATATCCTGTCTGGTTCCTGTACCTAAGAAGGCGCGCACTAGCGCCTCCAACGACTACAAGCCAGTGGCGCTGACTTCCCATCTGATGAAGTCTCTGGAGAGACTGGTCCTGTCATCGAATAATTTTCGTCAACGACATTTTTTCACTGACGAAAATGAGACGGTGACTAAATAAAAACTAATTCCTGATGACAAAAACTATGACAGAATCTATTGACACTTTAGTCAACAAATAAAAATGAGACGAAAATGCTAGCAAGGGACGAGTTGGGTAGAGATCCAATCAGAACTAATCTCTTTGTGTGGTAGGGAGGTTAGATGCACACAATAGTACTGATGTGAATACGAGTCATCCTGAAATTCATGCAAAGGTAACTTAAGTAAGCTAACCCCAGCTGGCGTGTTTTTGCTAAACTTGAAATATGATACAAGCTAAAAGAAACCACCGTTGTCCTGTACTGAGAGGTGGAATGACTCAGAGTTGCTAATCTTTGATCATCAATTAAAAGATGGATTGATAGGTTAAAGATAATACGTGTTTCACTTTCACTGTCCTCAAATTGAAACATATGTACCATTCTGTGGTAGCTAGCGTTATTTTCTTTGCTGTCATATGCTGGAGCAGCAGGGTGAGGGCAGTTGCTAACCAACTCAACAAGTAGGGCTGGGCGGTACCAAAATATTGATACTACAGATACTAAGTCTTGTTTTGAAGATCCATTCTAGCGCCATCGATCGATACCAAAAATCAGATCAGTTTCTCTCTTCTACGTTGTACCCATTTGTATTTCATCAAAGAGTAGAACTGTCTGGTCTACACAACACATCTTAGCGCATGTACTCTTTGCTTCTCCACAGCTGTTGTCACTACTTTCCTGTGTGCACTAAAACAACATATGCGTCGCAAACGCGCAGTCGTGCACCCTGACTAGTTTAATCCGACACATGGCTGAACAAAAGAGGAGCGTCGTTTGGAGCTATTTCACAGCTGTGAATGAAAGCGTCACAAACTGCAATGTGTGTAGGTAGGCTGTTCGCTACTGTGGCGACACCACAAATTTGTTTAAACACAACAAAAAAAACACGAGAAAGAGAACTTGGAGCTGCAAGAGAAAAGAAGGGAGGAGGGAGAAATACCTCAACATCCAGACCCCCGACACAGAGACAGAGTTCACTGGCAGAGTCTTTTCAGAGAGGCTCAGGCAAGGAATATTCAGGTATATAGTGAAATTAATATTTTAGTCAAATCGGATATTCAGCATTGGTTAATGTTACATTTTCAAACTGTAAATGGTCATCATTAGCTGTTACTTTAGCAGACTGATTAAATATAGCAGAATATATTCAGACATTAAAATAATATATTCAGCCCATTGAAACTATTTTAATGGAATTGAAAAAAATGATATACCAACCTGAAATATGAAAATGGCTGAATATAATAACCTTTTTGTTTAACTGTGAAAGGTATAATATTCCTATATTTAGGCTACAATAGTCTATCATAGGCTATAGACCTAATTATTTTGGCATTTCTAATTATTTTGGTATCATTTAGTAGTCATGAAAATGTATTCAGATTTAGCCTATTTATGATGCATTCACCTCATAAATCATGACACACTGCTCTCCCCTACATGAAAGTTCATAAGCCGCTTTTAATAATAAAAAGTATCTGTGACCAAATTTTGTGGTATCACCCACCCCTATCAACAAGCTCATCAGGAAGGCTGGCTCTGTCCTGGGAGTGGAGCTTGATTCTTTGGCGGTGGTGTCAGAGAGGAGGATGCTATGCAAACTGTGGAGTATCATGGACAATGACTCTCACCCTCTGCACGATGTGCTGGCCATGCACAGGAGCACCTTCGGCAACAGACTGTTGCCACCAGGATGCACCACAGAATGAAATCCTTTCTTCCTGTGGCCATCAAACTTTACAACTCATCTACCTCAGGCAGAGAGATGGACAGCTGATGTGGCTCGAGCCTCCATTTCAGCTCTGTTCTGTTCCGTGCTGCTCTGCTCACTTTAAACCTTCTCTTTCTTTGGATTACTGTCTCCCCATGGATTACTACCATTATATAACTCTCTGACACCATTGGTCTAACGTGCAATATCATGGACATAATCATTAAACCTTGAAATGAACCCTATACACTTACCTGTACTTTCAGTTTTGACAATTATACATAGCTTAATGCCACTGCTATCACATATCTGTGATCCTGCTATATTTTGTAAATATGGACCTGCACCTTACCGTTCACCAGTTGCTATTTATGTACGGTAAAAAGACAGTAGAATGGGCCTTCAGCTATCAAGCTCCTCTCCTGTGGAATCAGATCCCAGTTTTGGTTCGGGGGGCAGACATCCTCTCCACATTTAAAAGTACATGTAGGTTTAAAACTTTCCTCTTCAAGCTTATAGTTAGGCTGGCTCAGGTGAGCCCTGAATCATCCCTTAGTTATGCTGCTATAGGCCTAGACTGCCAGGAGATTTCCCATGATGCACTGAGCTCCTCTCTCCTCCTCTCCCTCTCATTCTGTGCACATTCATGTCCCATTAATGCATGTTACTAACTTTGTATCTTCCCCGGAGTTTTGTGCTTTCTCGTCTTGCAGGTTCCTGTGGATCGTTGTTGCGGACTGCCAGCCGCCTGCATGACTCCCACTGCTTATTATTAGTCATATTTCTATTATTATTATAGTTGTTATTGTTATTATTGTTGTTGCTGCATCTCTGTCTGTCTGTCTCTGTGTCTCTCTGTCTCTCTCAACCCAACTGGTCAAGGCAGATGGCCAACCACCTAGAGCCCGGCCCTGCTCGAGGTTTCTGCCTCTTAAAATGAAGTTTTTCCTTGCCGCTGCCATGGTGGGAATTGTTGGGTCTCTGTAAATAATATTATAAAGAGTACAGTCTAGATCAGAGGGGTGTACTACGAAGCGAGATTAATGGGTTAGCGTGGTATGTTGAGCCTAAAGCCAGAGTTTGAAATGTCACGAAGGTGGCTCTCTTTTAACCTGGCTAGATCACCATGGTAACTTACGCTGAACACATAACCTGGTCCGGAGGAGGTTAAGTTCAGAGTTTCGGATTTGAATCGGCTATTACGGAACCACTTAAGTCGCGAAAGGTGACATTTTCTATCTTGTGTGCACAAGATAATTTACTATAAAGTCTCTGACGACTTCAGAAGCACACAGCCACCATATAGTGGAGAGAACTCAGCTGATCAAGTTTTATTTACACCTCGAAATGTCATACAATGAAATTCTTGCTGTTCTTGCACATAGACAAGGGATTGTAAGGAGCCCCTAAATTATTAGGCTGTCTTGTCCGCACAAGATAACTTTCTTACGGAACTTTATGGGCTCCGTAGGCTATAAAAAGCACCTCCTATCTTTTTTTCCCTGTTTGCTTCAGGTAATATTAACACTTTACATTTTACACAGCACATCATCTACACACTAAAAGAATAATGAAGGCTCAGCAGCTACACACTTTGGATTATGTTTTTATGATGTTGCTGTCAAGTCCGTTTTACACTGCTGGTACCACAGTTAATAGAACACTGATTCAAAAATTGATTAGTCTATTGACATTTACGTATCACAGATAATAGCCTATTCAATCAAAAAAATTAATTTCACTTCGATCTTGCCAAAAACTAAGGTGATTTCCACGTCTCCTTCATTATGGGACAGTGTCAGATCTAAATGCAGTTCTTGAGTATAATGTTTAAATCTGCTGTATCAAGTTTAAAGTTTAAGAGCTCAACAATGTGCAGCTGTCACGTTAGAAATAAACGGGAGGAGTGCAGTGAGTGGTAAAATAAGTATATATACTAACGTTAACTTGCCTTATTTGCAGCAATACTGTTGCTTTTTGCCGTAATGGTTTTTTTATATTCTTCATAGCTCTCCCTGTTCTCTTCACTGAATAGGCAGCACGCGATCGGCCCATTTTGTGCGGAAGAAGAGTCAAATGACGCACCAAACGCCCCCTTTTATGGGAACGCGCACAGAGCCTGAAGAAGAAAACCTGGGTTAACAGAGAAAGTTGATAACCACCGTCGTGATACTCGTTATCTCTGATTGGGGTTTTAGGCTTTGTCGAGCCAGCTAACGCAAAGAAAGCCTGGCTGTGTCGAACTTGCTTCGTAGTACACCCCTCTGCTCTATATATAAAGTGCTATGAAATGACTTTTGTAGTGATTTGGTACTATATAAATAACATTGACTTGACTTGTGTGTTATCACCATAGTTAACCAGTTTACATCTCGTGTTGTGGTGTTTTGTATATTTTGGATTGCTTTACCGTACCACTGTGACATCACTGTTTAACCTGTTTATTTATCATGGCCCATACCATTAACTACTTACTCCTGGCATTGCGTAGATATTTTTGGATTTGCACCTTACTGTAAAACAGTTAACCTGTCAGTATTTATATTTATGACACCTACCATTAACCTGTTACATTTCTGACATTGTGTACATTTGTTTTGCTCCTTACTGATAATCTTTATACTTTATTTTGTTATTGTTTTATATTTGCACTCTGTATATTTGCACTCTTTCCTACTTTGTATTGCAACTGCTGCACAACAATTTCCCTTGGGATGAATAACGTAATATCTTATCTTATCAGGGATACACGATACGATTGAGGCAGTTCCTGCCTTTGTTTTTATAATGTCCACAACTGTGCAACTAATCATTTGAGTCAAACAAAGAAACACATTTGAAATCTAAATAAAATTAGTAGTTAATGTCCTGTGACTACAAGACCAAGAGAATTTTAATGAAAGACTCTTGCCACTTTTATTGGCTAGAGCTGATTTTGTTAAGACAGCACTTACTACATTTTATACAGGACAATGGGAATTTGGTTATCATCATTCTGACTTCACTCTTCTTCAAATCACAGTTATATTCACAAAGGGCTCCTAATTTTCAATTACAATTTCAAATGACTTACTGTCAACTTTTAATTTGAACAAATTAAAGGATTCATTAAATCATTGTAGTTTTTAAATAGAAATCCTGCCCCAACCAAAAAAATCTTTGTCAAGGCCCTCTTTTTCAGTGAGTAGTAGCGGAAATCACATTAGCTACACACATTATGATGTTTGGAGGTCAAAGATCTTGACACCAGCCAGACTGAGAACAGCTGAATGCAAAATAACATTATTTTTTGTTGTTCTTCGGTCAACCTTGTCTTAAAAAAGATGATTCAGTGTGGCATGTAGAGATGAGGGAAACATTTCAGTTACAAATTATATGTTTTGTTCACTGAATTTTGTATAACCATAGTAACACCTAAATAAATATTTCTGCTGGCATATATGGCACATATAACTTCATTGTGCTCTTAAACTCTTACTTATCATATGGGAATTCTAAAGAAAGTTTCGGAAAGCATCACATAAATGTTCCACACAGTTCAATATTAAAAATCAACCACAAATAGTAAGAAATAACATCAAACCGTTATATTATACAATATATGTATTCTATATGTGCTAATGTTAAGTGTTAGGAATAATTAACTCTGTGCTGAATGTGCTGCATTCCATTCTTCTTACACACTGAGCCCAGTCTCTCTTGACCTTGGCTCCCACAATTCATGATTGTAGCATCTGCTTCATTCCTCAGCTCACCCTATCTTTTGTACCAACCTCCCTGTTCCCATTCATATTCTTTTATCTACTCTTAGTTAATCTACTCTTATGTAATCTACCAGCTCGAGCATAACATATACTCCTGTGTGTTTCATTAAACTACAGAACTTTGTGAACTGAGCTCTGCTTCGTGTCACTCTGTTCTCCAAGCGCTCGTCTCTTCATCCAGAATCCACCCCTGAGGGTAAAGCCAGTAAATAGACAGACTACAGGATATGAACATGAACATTTCACACTTCACAACATTAAGTATTCCAAGTAAGGGTTGCCACACAGGTATGACAACCTAAATGTAAGACGTTACAGAGTATTTTCCCACTGATTGTGAGCAGTGCCACAGGTTTGAGGAGTAGAAGCCACCAACCTAAGACTGAACAGTGACAGGGCTGGTGGTAACATTGTAGGTTGCTCACTTGGACTGTATTCAAAACCGCATACTATACAAGCAGTACATACTGATTTGGCCAAAATGTAGTATGTATGCAGTATGCAAACAAAAGCAAAATCTGCAGGATGCCAAAAATACCCGGTTGTCGTACTGATTTGGAAAAAATCTCCAGTATGCATTGGACCAGTCTACCTCGCCTTGTGTATCCCACATTGCAAAGCGCTGGAACGACATCACAACAACCGCTACATTAACTTACATTACAGTTAAATTAATTTAATTACATTTAAGTTTTCAGGCTAACCTTATCAGACCGACTAATGCTAACTACTGAGTGAAATGACACAAGTAGCGTTAACATCATTTTTCCAACTCTATTAAAGACAAAGCTAAAGTAAATGGTTAAAATGATATTCAGTTATCAAGCTAAGAAGTTAGACTTCACTTTTACACCGTTAAAGTAACTGAAATCATTTCAATTGGTCATTTAAATTAGTGGTTGAAGGAAAATAGCGATGGTTAGCTGTGCTGTTTACTTCCGCTTTCCGCTTTCCAGGCTAAGCCTGGCCTAGCATACTGCAAATAGATCGATTTAACAGCTTCATACAGCATACTACTACAAAAAGCAGTATGCAGTATGTAGTACATACTGCATACTGCGTTCGTCAGTAGTATGTAGTAGGCGGTTTCGAATACAGCCTTGGTTTATTTAAGTTGCAGCACCAGATAACCTAACTTGACCTTTCTGAACAGACAGAACCGCAATGTTTCTCTTGGGGATATGAGCTGAATTGAAGCAGCCAAAGTGATTCCATCAACAAAAACACAGTGATACAAAGTCACTATTTGTTGTGATTAGCCAGTACAACTGTTGATTTTGGTCCATTAGACCACTGTGTTCAAAGAGCACAGAAGTTTGCCATTAAGGCATGATCTAAGACGGAGAAAATGTGATTTGTGCTTTTGTGCGTTTTTCAAAGTTTTGCTGGGGTTAACAGTGGAGAACAAGCTCAGTCTGTGAGTGGTAAAACATTTATCCCTTAACCTCTATGAGAATATATGCTAATAATTATGTGTACATAAACATTTGTCTCATGCTCATCCTGTGAACCAAATGAGATGGTGAACTCCAATGCCATTTTAGCTGTTCTGCTACAGCGGCATTGTCACGTACAGTGGTAATGAAAGTTATTGGTCAAGCTACATTAATCATGGTTGTCCTGCAATATGGTCTTAGATGTGTGAGAAGTTAGGGGTCTGCAAACAACAGAAAATCAGTTGGGCTTCAATGTATCTGCTTTGAAACAGGGCACAGAGACACATATGCAACTTGTCTGGGAATACTTATCTTAATCATTGCTGTGTGGCATACCGTTGTTTTAGCTACAGTACTACAGTAGTATGACATGTGGATGTGAATACAATATAAATGTGTCCTGAATATGATGATTAGACACTTTTTTTTGCTTTCTTTGCCTTGTGTCATTCATGAACTAAGGGTAAACTCTCAATTAAAACTCAATAGTTAGTTGTCAGTTGGGTTGGATGGTGGTGTAACTTACTTGAGGAGATACAAAAATGGTAACTAATGGTAACGTAGTCATGAAGTAATAATGCATCCCTCGTAACAACTCAGTGTGAGTGCCTCTCCCAGGAAACAAGAAGAATAATCAACATTTCTTGCAATCACACATTTTCGCTAAGGCTTTTAAAACTGCTATGGTAAAACCTCTGCTCATGAAGCCCGGCCTGGACATTCTTGACCTTGCTAGTTACAGGCCCTTCTCTAATCTTTCTTTTCTTGATAAACTTCGAACAACCAAGCAATGAGAAAACTGCCCATCCCTCCTTTGTCAACAACAGCTTACACAATGAAGACAAGTAAACAGAAGAAGACCAATGAAGAAAAGCAAGCTAAAAAGAAAGAATTAGACAGAGCGACTCTGCAGGGAGGGGCTTTAGAGGCGAGCTGGAGCGTTGCAGAGAGGGAGGGGGAGGGACCTGGAAGTTGTACTCGTTCAAATTTTCCACTCTCTTCTCAATCCTACCAACCTCAGCTTTAATGTGACAACTGAGCCATCTCCATGCAACCCTGTCACCTAGAAATTACATTTATATACAATTAATTTAAAATAGCAAATACATATTGCTGGATGCGTAATATCACCCGGATTAAGTTTTCTAGTAACGTAAAGAGGAAATGTTGTTGGCGAGTCACAAAATGTTGATACTGAACATATCAGTAAAATGTATTGTAATGTTGAATGGGGAAATGCCTGGACCCGAGGCAGCGGATCCAATGTAGCAGTGAAGAGCTTCATCAGCACAATAAGGCCACCAAGCGAGGAGACAGAAGCTTACTGACTACATGTGACAAATGAGCTCTCCATTGCAATAGGGCATTATTAAAATTATGCCATCAGCTACCTCACAAACCCTCCTACTGAGTTCATACAGTATATCACATATACATAAGAACACACACTCACTTTTATCCTCTTGAGAATTCTCCTTCGACTACATTCATACCCAGTCGCTTTATCATACTCCTAAGTTTAATATGAACCAAGTTCCCTACAACAGCCGCTTGGAGAAGTGAGAACCACTCAGAGGGATCTCACTGTAAGGGTCTAAAACTCCCATAAAGATAGCAGTTACACAAACACACCTTATCCACTCTACGATGTTTTAAATTATGCATTTACACCAAAAAAGTTTTCATCGCAGTCTACCCGATATTTGCGTGACAGATAATCCATCCACAAAGAAGCAAGATAAATTAAGTCCCAATGGAAATGTGATTTTAATTAGACCAATCTGCTGCATCGCTCTCTCTCATTGTCTCTCAAATAATGTGGCTCATCAGCACTGACAAAATCACTCCCCATCAAACACAGGTAGAACAGCATGTCCTTTGATAACAGTGATGTAATTTTCTGCCCTGCTGAAGAGTAGTTGTCCTCTGCAATCTTAGGGAAACGAACAGTGTAATACAACGTGTCAAGGTGCCATACAAAGTTACACTGGCTAGTGTGTTTACCATGGGGGAAATGAATACAATCAGAATACATTAACCATCTCTAACACTTGTAACTTTGGAGACACATGGGTATGGAAATGTAACATATCAAGTAGAGGGTAAAGGTCATAGCTGTAAGATGCTGTTAATATTCTTGGGAAACAATATATGCAAGAACGCAGGCTTTTATCCCAAAATTATCAATAAATCATCAGTTTATTCCTTTACTGCATATTTTATACCAGCAGGGATGCATTATTTGCATCTTATATTTGCCAACATGATGAAAATTGCACATTTGTACATGTGGGATTAAAATCTCATTTACATGTTTGTTACTGGCTACATGTTAAAAAATGTACTACAAGCACAGTTAAATTAAAATATCTTGCCAAGTGCACAGAATATAATAGACACGCATGACCCATACATACAATGAAAATGAAATATAAAGCAGCAGTTGGAAAGCACACTGTGCAACACATATAGACCAAGATAAGCAGACTTAGAAGCAGTTAGCAAAGACATGGACAAACAAACTAACTGGCAGTTTGACAAAATAGTGAGAGCTACAGAACAGCCTGAGGGGTTTAACATAGGGGAGCTACTGTATAGTACCACATAAAAGTCACACTAAATCACAACCATTAGGAAACCCACAGCATATAAAGATCATGCCAGATATCTCACCCGGTAAGACAACAGAATAACAAGCTCCTAAAAAAAAACCAACTGAAAGCTGTATGTGCTCATTATAAGTGTACCAGCAGCAAGTATCATGGAAAATCATGAATATTTCGTACTCCATAACAGTATACCTGACATGTGATGCAGTTTCATCACATGTCATGAAACTACATTACATGTCATCAGAGAAAACAGGTAAGACTGTCAAAAATATTTACAATGACCAGCCTGTAAAAGTAAAACATATGTACAGATACGCTGTAGAGGTCATAAAGAGTTTTGATAAAGCACAGCATGTTTCCAGTGTTAAAATCATGTCTTTAAAACACAAAGCTCTTTGTAGACAGCAATTTACTCTTTATAATACTATATAATTCTCCAATCTGTTAATCTTGACCTACAACCAAGTGTTTTATAAAACAACACCTACTGTTCT
Organism: Oplegnathus fasciatus; assembly: GCA_003416845.1. Lineage (NCBI taxonomy): Eukaryota > Metazoa > Chordata > Actinopteri > Centrarchiformes > Oplegnathidae > Oplegnathus > Oplegnathus fasciatus. The sequence continues at coordinate 565,995 of NTHP01000118.1, read as the reverse complement.
GGACTCTCAGCGACTCAGTTCACTGGAATTATCTGACTACCAATTTTAACCAATGTTAAAAACCCCAGGCAATCTATGCTGCACTAGTCCTACCTCCAATTTGTATGCAGCACAAGTCCTTGAACATGGAAAAAGAAATAAAAGACTGTCATTGCCGGAGGTCTCTGAACTTGTTCTGAACTTGCTCCATTTATTAACTGTTAGTCTGGTCACTTAATGAGTGCACACGAGTCACGAAGCCAGCCATATTAACCTATACATCAGTCATATGTGAGACATACAAGTTCGCACACATATTCACATGCACATCAACGTGTTGCTGCATTTAAAAGAAAGAAAAGGAAAAGTGCCTATCCTTAATACTTTGAGGAAAAAGAATTACACATGTGTGTGGTGAACTAAAATGAGTCATTAGTAAATTGCATTGTTTTCAGTGTACAACAGCCCTGCAACAAAGCCCAAGGTTATTAAATGTTTGTTTTTTGTTGAAACGGTCAGAAAGGTGTTGATTTAACTCTATGATAATTTTGGAGGCTGTAGTTTGTAGTGCTGTTGAAGTGTATTGTGTTATATTGCATACTATTTCTGTTTGCTCACCCCTTTATATCAATGAGGGTAGACTAATGTTTCAGTACAAAGAGGCAAGTCCGTTTCAAACAATAAAATGACCAACTAAAACCAAGTCACTTGGTCACTGGGTCACTATTTATTTAGTCAAATGCCGATACTCAATTTAGTGTTATACTCCTACCATTGGGCACCCTAAGTGTACCGCCTTTTAGGTTGTGAGATATTAAAAAGTAACCTTTAGATATTCACAGTGATGTTGTAAATAAATAAATGACCCCTTGTTAATCAGATCCCTCTTTTTGTCACATCTGTTTATGCCTCTATTCAGTCTAGCATAAATAATTGCTCCCACACTGAAACACACCCTTTCTTTCACAATTAAAAGAAGTATTTCTTATTTTTATAACCTGGGTCTTGTTTTCATAGTTTTGGTCATCACATCTATGTTATGACATAATTTTACTCACTACCTTGTTGGCTAACTCATTGCTGAGTTTTGTCTTTGAACTGGATGCAAGTTCCAGGTAATCTGTCATTAGCATTAGCAAATATTCTTGTACTGCATACCACTTCCATGGCTTTCCAAAACCTCAGGATCATTATATTCTATAGGCAGTGTGCATTTGCAATGTCTCAGAAGAACACACTCTGCTTCTCCGCTTATAATTCTCACTTCTGATGGGTTCTGGTGAATAATTTAAGGTGAAACTAATTACTTTAAACCAATTCAGTGGGGTTACCATGCAACTCATTTCAGAGGACTAATGAGTTTCAAAGCAGGCATTACAAAGACATTCATCAAGACCAAGAAACCTAGCTTGACATCAGTGCTCTCCTTTTGCCACCAGACAGACTGCATTGAGTTTTATAAATTTTCCACTTTTGATCATACTGAAAGCATAGCCTAACCAATACTTGTGGTGAATTGATTAACATTTAACCCTTGTGTGAAGCTGAAATATTTCAGCCAATGATTGCGGAATGAAACTTGGTTAGCCTTTTTCTCAAAAATACAGTATGACTTTATAAATTCTCTCCAGTTGTGAACTGATATAATTTCCCTTTTACCTTCAAGCAATCTGTACTATGTTCCATCCATCAATAACCTTTTATGTTTTCCTCTCATTTAAAAAACATGGAAATACACATTTATTATTGCCAGCGTGTTCTGTTTTTCCATAAATAAGGCTGATTGCTGTAGGGCAAAATTTTAGCAAAGCAGAGCAGCGCTCGCAGAAGAACTTTAGAGCCAAAGAAGTGGTCACTGTGTTTCTGATCACTAGCATGGCCGTTTGGATCCACAAAGAAAGGTAAAAATACAGATATTAAGAAAAAGTCACTGAAAAAGTCACTGAAACTCACACAAACAACCACGCTGTCAGTATAGTATAAATAGATACAGTATGTCTCATGTATGCCTGACAGATCAATGTCTCTTTTACAGTGAAGTAAATCAAAATCAGTGATCAATTTACTTAAAGCTGCTAGCTGTAAAAAAAATTTTTTTTAAAAAAAGCTGTAAAACTGTGCCTAAACCTAATGATATTGAATACATCATGAATTTCCCTTGAGTTGTATTCATTGCAGAATTTAGTGTGAAAGAGGCACAAATTTGAAACTATGATTGATTGGATAAAACTACAAAATTATGATTTTTCCTTTGAAAGCGTACATTTACAAGGATTTCACATAAAAAGACCAGAAACACACCCTCAGTGATAAACATACATTTATCATGCCCTCTATCAAGATAAAAGCCAGTCTTTCAAGCTACACCATATTCAGGTAGGCTATATAATACTAATATACCTTCACACAGCCAAAATGGATGAAAATATATATGGAGCCTGGGTGCCATCATATCCTACTATTACTAATGCTTTATGGAGGAGCAATCAAGACCCAAAAGACAGGATGGGTGAAGTTGGCAGTGACAATAGTAGTAAATATTGTCAAAGGAAAGGAAAGGAACCTGCTGGACAGAAGATGACACAGTAAAGAAGAACTGTAATCATAGAAGAGGTAAGATTAATTAGAACATTTCCATAATGGTGGTTTACTGATGATCATTTATAATATTTCATCCTTTCATATACTGCCAATTCTCATCAGGGTCTTGCACATTATCACTGAATGCAGGAGGATAGAAAAGAGGGCACTCCGGTGCGTCCAAATTTCTTTTTCATTTCCCTGTAGGAAGTTTGTGTCCTTCGGATCACCTTAGTTAGTTAATTTGAAAGGTTTTTTCTTCAAAGGCACTTGCCTCACACTTGAGGTGGGTGGTAATGAGGAAAATTACAGGGCTTCATTTAAGGTACCTTTTCCCTCTTTAATCTAGTATGTGGAAGCAACTGTGACACAAAGACAGAATCGATAACCTCATTGTTGTGGAGGTGAGTCCAATAATGAGATGCAAGTGAACATATTCAGTGGAAGAAAGGCTTGGACTCAGAGACATATTTAGACATTTTCTAATCAATCTTTGAAGGTTGTTTTCTGCTGTCAGACTGAATTGACAGTATACATATATACAGATGGGTGACAAATTAAAGGAAAAACCAACATGAAGTGTCTTAGTATGGAGTCAGGCCCCCACGAGCCTCCAGAACAGCTTTAGTGCTCCTTGCCAAGTCTGTGGAACTCTATTGGAGGGATGAATACCATTCCTCCACAAGATATTCCCTCATTTATATATACCACCTTTATTTAATCAGGTAATCTCATTTAGATCAAGATCTCTTTTGCAAGACAGACCTGAGTACAGCAGATAGAAAGAAAAACAAACTTAGCCAGACAGACCAAAAGGACATGCAGCTTCAGAGACAGTCACAGTTATCACTAAATAGATTTGAAGATAAAGGTTTATATTATATCATTTGGTGTTATGGTGATGGTGGTGGAGAGCATTGTCTTACACGTTGGTCCAAAAGCTTCCAAAGGTGTGAAACTGGGTTTAGATCTGGTGACTGTAAAGGCCGCAGCATTTTATTCACGTCATTGTCACACTCATCAAACCATTCAGTGAGC
>NTHP01000118.1:527468-555002 GCA_003416845.1 Oplegnathus fasciatus | reverse complement strand
ATTCTGGACAAAAGTCTAGACAAAAGATTACAGAGTCTTCAGTAGATATGCACTTTTTGGTATCAAACATATGAGAAAATCAGCTGTCCTGATATGAAGGTCATACCACAGAGTGTGCCCTAGAAAGATGCCTTGCTGTAAATAACATCTAAAAAAAAAAACTCTATTCAAGACTAATAGACTAATTCATGCATTGAACTCCAAACCAATCTGGCTCTACAGGCAGTAGATTGGTAATCAAAACTTTAAAATGACTCTAGTGGTTGCTGGCAATATGCAGTCACTCATCTTTCTTGCCCTCGAACAAAATGAGTAAAAGGCCAAATAAGGTGAGAGGTGTGGGGGGTTAGTGGATGAAAAGTGTGGGGGGTATCTTTTAAGTTCAAAAGTGCTTCTAAATACAGAAAGAAAATGTCTCACTTCAGTAAATGTAGTCTGAGACAGGAATCTGCTGATTTAAATACGTTTCTACCATTTTACACTCAGTCCAGCTCCTGCATGCATTATGTTAGGGATGAGAATATTACATATCCGGGACAATATTAATTTGCACAGTTGTAAACAAACAAAAGAAGCAAACCAAATTCAAGCTAGTATGTGCATGGTCCACACGGAGACATATATTCCGCCAATCAAAAGACACAACAGTACAGAAAGCATGAGGTTTTTGCCAGCAATGCATCCACTGGTCCCAGTTTTAAAATATACAGTATAGTCCCTATGCAGAAAAAGTCTCCTCCATGTTTCCAGAACTTGGCAGTACACACGATTCTATGGTGGCCCTGAGTGTCAAAACACAACGACATTTCACAAAACACAACGACATTTCAGATTATGGAAAAGGTGGGACAACACTTTTTGTTTGTGATTGGACAGAACCCAAGTCCCTGGCGACAGTTCAATGTCATTTCCTGTTTCTATCGTGTACTACTCTCAGCAGTGTTCTTGCACAAATTTTAAACTGAGTTTGAAAGGATGGAAAAGAAGATTAAAATCATAAGAGAATATTTTAACAAAGGACATTCATATGACGTAATTCTTGATATGCTTTCAACATATCATGACATTAAAATGTCCCGTCCCTAAAAGCACGCTTGAAAGAATTAGGACTGGGGAGACCAGTCAACCACATAGTTCTGTATCCAAACATCTGTCTAGATCCGCACAGCTCTGATGAGATGGCCCTTTTGATGTCACTTGTTTAAGAGTAGCCGCCCCGTCTCCTCAGTCTTAATTCTTTTACAAATGTTGTTGTGTTTTCTGAAATGTTGTTGTGTTTTCTGAAATGTTCTTGTGTTTTGACTCTCAGGGCCACCGTATGATTCACTATACAGCATGTGCACCAAGTTAAACCACAAATAATAATTCTCTAGAGAAACTTCTCTTCTCCCCAACAGTTCTTTAGACCTTTGTTCTTGACAAACAAAAAAGTACACATGTACTCAAAACAAAACTAGAACCCTGAAAAGAGCTAATAACTGTACTGTATCGTTGAAAAGGCTGAACTAATCAGGCTCACATTCTGACAGCCCTGAAATGTCAGGTGTTTCTTTTGTGCTTTTGTGTCTATATAAATTAAAGAGCAAAGTGCATGTCAGTCTTACAAAAAATACAAAAGGTGTTTTGAAAGAGCAACAGCGTGGGTAAAATATATTAATTAAGAGCAGCAGGGGCAGATAACACATTGTACATAACTACTTTTTCAATAAATCAAATTACCAGCATGTGAAAGCCATCATTCCAGGGAAGCAAAAGGGTGAGAGCCAGTACATGTACAATGGACGGGAAAGGCCCACTGTGTTGCCCTCTCCAACCCCATTACCAGACCATCTCCTGAAGTCAGGATAATGTGGAAAATGCCTTTTGCAAAAATGAGGTCGCACAAAAGAAAGGTTTTCCAACACAGGGCCCCACAAATGTTAATTGGTGGCCATGTATACATTCTTCTTTCAGTGCTACACAGAGAAGTAAAAAAAAGTTATCGTTTTAAATTCCCCTTATCATATACAGACGGGTGACAAATTAAAGGAAAAACCTGAATGCTTGACCCCTACAGTGAGGGGATTTGTTGGGTCTGTTATGCTGTGGGGGGCATTTTGCTTGCATGGTTTGGGTCCACTTGAACCCTTAGAGGGAAGGGTCACTGCAAATCAATACAAAGTTGTTCTGAGTGATCACCTTTCTATCCTATGATGAAACATTTCTATCCTGATGGGAGTGGTCTCTTCCAGGGTGACAATGCCCCATCCATAGAGCACGAGGGGGTCACTGAATGGTTTGATGAGTATGAAAATGATGTGAATCATATGCTATGGCCTTCCTAGTCACCAGATCTCAACCCAATTCAACACCTATGGGAGATTTTGGACCGGCGTGTTAGACAGTGCTCTCCACCATCATCATCAAAACACCAAGTGAGGGAATATCTTTTGGAAGAATGGTGTTCATCCCTCCAGTAGAGACTTGTAGAATCAATGGCAAGAAAAACTGAAGCTGTTCTGGCGGCACGTGGTGGCCTAACACCTTACTAAGACACTTTATGTTGGTTTTTCCTTTAATTTGTCACCCATCTGTAGTTTGTGAGAGGATATAACAAATTATGAATTGGGGGTGGTGGTGTGTCTTCAAAGTATTATTTTGTCATGTGCTTGTGGTTATGTGGTTCATGTATGATTGTTTCTCAGTTGTATGTATGTTTTTGGCTTGCTTGACTCAGCATGTTTAACTAAATAACACCCTAAGTCAGTGGTTCTTGGGAGAAAAAAACATTTTTCCCATCACAAACAGTGGATTGAAGGTTCTTCACACCTTCTGAAGACAGCTGCTGACTGAGTGGACTTGCCACAATAATATGTAACTTCAGTTTCTACTAGTATAATAACTTAAGACTATAAATCTGAGGCAATTAAGTGAGTAATTTAAGAATATGATTTAGTCATTTAAAAGATCAAATTATTAATGTGATGGAATGAATACAGTAATTTAAGGGAAAGAATTATTCATCCGAGGGTACAAATGACTAATTTGTGGATACAAATTATCAAACATTTTACCCCTGATACCTGCCAGGCTCTGCGGGGCAGACACAGCACTAACTAAACTAATTTGATTAGAAATAGCCATACACAGAATAGCCAGCTATTTCTCCCACAGCTAAAACATGTCACAAAAGAGCATTAAACAACATTATGAATCTCTGCAAAAGGCTGTGGGAGTAGCTCAATTCATACATCCTTAATGGCCACATGCCTTGCAGCCCAAGACCAAGATTAACTGTCACCTTTTCCTTTTTTCTATTTAAGAAAGGTCCAGACTGATTTCAGGAAGTGCCACCTCATATGTAGCTATGGTCTACAGAAGGAATAGGAGTGATGTCCAGAGGTGAAGAGGGTTGAAGGGTGGCTAAGTAGTGAAAGTTGGGAGTGACGGTGCCATGTCAGATGTGGACATGGGGTCAGAGTTCATTAACTATCTCCCCCTTCTAATGAAGCTTTTTCCTCCTGAGGGATTTTAGCAATCGCTGCAGTAAGGATAGTGAAGCATGAGGAGTCAGGAGCCTAGGAGCACAAAGCCAAAGTCACCCCTCACAGAAAGCAGACAGATTGGGTCAGTGTCAACAGCAAACTTTAAAAAGCAGCAGGCAGGAACTACGCACATCTGATTTAATCTTGACTCATTATTTCAAACTCCTTACTGCAGAGACAACATGAGCTAATTATAAAGATACTGGGGGTGTAAAAAGCTTCTGAAAAAGCCTCCATTTCTCTGGTTGAAGGATTGTTATAAGATCAAGAAAACAGACCCACAGATCACAATTAGAGCTCATAGTGATTCACATGGCAAATGAAAAATATATTCAGTGGATGATAAATCATAGAAGTTGAAAGTTAAAGTTGCACGCAATCTTTAAGAGTGACTTAACATCCCCTGAAGATATTTTTTGCTGACCTCCAGGGATTTAACTTCTCACCTTGTTGCAGTGATGTAAAAGTGTACAGTGTGTGTCTGTATACCATGATATCACTGTTAGTTGTGGCCAGAGGTGCAAGAGACATAAAACTTTCAACCAGATGGCTGTGAAACAATTCTTTTCAGATTTGTGTTACGTTATTATTTAAATCTTAAATTTTCAATTAATAGATATTTGTCTTGGTGGCCTTGTTATCAACCTCTAGAAATATCATGTACTTTTAGCACATTCCTAAGTTCTTTTATATCATACATTTTTCATTTTTGCTCCTAGTGCCAACAGGCAATTTTAAACAATCTTGAAATATTGCATTGAATTGGTGAGGAACTTTCTTTATATGGACTACTTCTCCTGCCATCGGAGCTGCCTTTAATGTGTGTGTTACACATTTATCCGTGAGCTTGTTAATCTGCTGGTTAACACTAGATGGAGACTTGCCGAAGGAGTGGTAGTAACTGCAATGAGAGGAGTACTGGACATAAGATAAGGTGTACATCTGTAAACAGCAACTGACTTAATTAATTAATTAACTGCACAAATTCAAAGCCTCTTGTGATGTAAAAAGGTGCTCAGATTTCAGCTCTGTTTTCTTTTTATTAACTACATGAGATCTGGAATATTTAGATTTTATCGCTGTAGCACAGGATGGACTTCAGTAGATGGACACCACTTGAAACAGACTTCAAGTAGTGTTTTTAAATGATATAATTTTCTGCATGAGATGCATACTTCAGATCTAAATTCATGTCATTTTCATCGTGAGCCTGTTTCCTACAGTTTTAAGAAATAATTCACAAGGACAAGCTGGGACATTATGGCTGCCTGGTCAGGTATGAACTTTTGGTGACTTTGCTCAGCATCAGGGATTAATGCCACCCCCACCGAGCTGAGTAAGTGCCCATTTACCCACAGAGGAGAGAGGCTGGAGTGAGAGCAGTGACCTAAATATTGCTTGTTTCGCAATTCTGTGTGAACCCAAAATCCCTGCAAGAGAATATGGGAGGAAAGGAGGAAAACAAAATAGAACAGAATAATGTCTTCCATCTCTCTTTGCCTACAGAGGAGTCCTGCCTCCGAGTAGTACCACGTATGGTTGTGTGTACTGTGATTTACGGAGCACTGGCAGAGATCCATTAGCAATGAAACAACATACCCTCTATCCAGGAAGTGATTTATGTATTCAATAAGCCTCTCTGGCTTTCATTCCCTCCTTCCCCTCATTTCACTTCCTTATTGTTGACAGCAGCAGTAAGAAAAGCCACAGCATGGGAAGTGGAGTCTGCCAAGCACAGTGTCCTAGGTAGGTGAGACTACAACTGCAGGGTCATACCTGCTGTAATGGCAGTTTGCTTTGGCTGCTTTGCACTGGTAACACACTGTATCTTTGTAAAAAACCTCCTGCAAAGTTGTTCAGTTATGCAGTAACTTGATTTTAAAAGGCTGCAAGGCAGCAATGCTTCAAAGATTTTAACTCAAAACATAAAACATCAAGAAAAGGAAGCTGTTTCATCCGCAGTAGAGGCAACAACACAGAATTTATTGACCTAGTGAGATTGCTGTGGGCTTCATGTAGTGTTGTTAAAGGATTTTAAACTGTAAACATTTAGGGTCATTTAACACTTCCAGCTTGGTTCATTTGGTCTGGTTCATGTTCACACTGACTTTTTAAAAATTAACTAAGGGCTGTAAAGCATGAATTCATATGGACTGACAGGTAACTCAGTCATTGTGGACAGTTTTGGTGATGTCATCCTGCATCATCAGCCGTGCTACATGGACACACACATGTGGGGAAATCAAATTCAGGTGACTGACAGTTAGTCATGCATCACTCTGGAACCTATTTATCTACTCTGGTGTCACAAAGAGCTCACCAAGTAATAACTTATTATGAGCTCTACTAGTCCAGATTGTAATGTGACCTCATGTTATGAAAAATGAAGCCCAATAATAACAAGGCGTCTTTTAGTCCCTGTTGTAGTCAGGAAACAAACACAAAACACATTGACAGCTTCCACAGCAGTCTAAACGCATCAAACCAAACAGGTAAACGCACCAGAGTTCATTTGAACTGAACCAAAAAGTTAGTTGTGAAAGCAGCTGACAGTGAAATGGAGGTCATAAAGCAGATAATATTGTAACAAGATGACATTGTTCAGATGGTTGAAAATCCTTTCTATTCTTTATAATCTGAGAAAATAAGCTCTTTTTATTTAGGCTACCATTTAAAACCATGTAAGAATTGTTGAGGCTGCAACAGATATAGCAAGGATAAAACTAAAATTGGCCAGCAGGGAAAACTGCTCTGAAAGCAGGCAGATGAGTGAGAAGGGTAAAGGACAACAGGAGGAGCCTTGAAGGAGAACTAGAAAAGAGAGGAGGGAGTGCATAAGAAGTGGCAAGTGAGGACCAAGCCGCCAAATCCTGCTGACTACTCCACTTTCAAACAGCTGGGTGTGGAAACTCACAGCAGTCCTTAACATACGGTATCACTGAGCAATTAATCTACAGAGGGAAAGTATGGGATGGACAACAGACAGAGAGGGAAAACAAGCTGGCAGAAGGGGTCAAGAAAGTAAAAAATCAGCAAAAAAGGTTTGAGGAAGAAAGAAAGCTGCTTACAGTAACATCCATTAATTTCCCCAAAGACAGGTGTTGGGGATATTAATCCAAATAAGAGAGAGCTAAGCTTTGCCAGCTTCTCTGCTCCTGCTCCAACCAAAGCTCTGCATATCCTGACCAGCCAAAGATGCTTTGAATGAGAACTGAGACAGAGTTGTAATTTAATGGCCATGTTACAAAGGAGGAGCCCAGCCCGCTATCACCACAAAATTGCTTCCAACCTAGTTCTAAATTTGATCCAAAATTGAACCTCACTGGTCTCTGATGTATAGATCTGTGCCCAATCTTAACTATAAATTAAGACACTAATTATGACCATTAATTTCAAAGATATATATTCTCTTATATATTATTGTTTGCAGTTTGGCCAAACAGTTAAAATCCCAGAGCACGGACAAGTCTTAAAGAGAGGAAGTACATGGTGGAGAATAGTATAGGGATGTGAATTAAAGGACCACTACATGATGGCTTCACCAGCAGGAGCTTTATAATACATCTGAGCCCATACGGTACAGCTGTCTCACTGTCTATTGAGCCAAAGCAGACACTTGAGGCACTCATCCCACAGATAGCATGAGAGAATGGGCTTAACTGGTTTTACAGAGTTTGCATTCGGGAAGAATTATAAGTTCGGTGGCTTTGCTTCATCAGCTCTTAGACAGAACAAGGGCAGACCGAAGCAATACTGCTTTAGTTCATTTTTTCTGTCTGCTGTGAAGTGATAGCAAGATAGAGAGCGTTTACGTACGTGAGTGTGTGTGTGCACACCTGTACATATTTATATTCCCCTCAGCTCTTTGCTTGAATTACAGTGAGCTGAAAATGTGGTATTTTTTCTTGAATTGGACACATTCCATGGTCACAGCCACTTAAGCCACTTAACAAAATTAAATGAAATTACCATTTTTAAAAGTACTCTATGGAGTTCTTAACGGGTTATGAAACAGTCTCAATTTAAGACCGATGCTCTGACCAACATAAGCAAACGAGACCAACAGAGAGAAGACTGGCTATTTCTATTAGTTTCTTGTAGTTATTCTTAATGCCTGCCACTGGGTCAGATTTTTCTGCGATATCAGACAAAACGGTGCTGGGGTTTGCTCTGGCTGAATTCGACTTGCTTCAGCCGCTAACTGAAAGTCTGTCTCTGGAGCTGCCGCCCGCTCTCCTCCCAGAGAAGTAGTATCCTTGTAGCCAGTACACTTACCAGTACACCTACTATTAGACAAAAATGATTTATGCACATGAAAGTGAATAAATGACGCCTTATTGTCTGGAATTACTGATTTACTGTATTGTATTTACTGGATACACGCAATGGAAGAAATACAAATAAAATGTGAACTGTTGTTGAGAGACAACAACACACATCTAATATACAGTATACTCCAAGTACTTGCACAAGCAGGCGCGAAGGGAGGGAGGCATACACATAATAATTTATCATGCTTATGTCAAAAGGAATATGTGTATATGAGTGTCGCAAAACATACCAAACATACAAAATTTCTATGGACTTTTTAGTACTTTATTTCCACTGGTATCCATTGTAACCACAATAAATCGATGCTGACTAAAGCTTATACTTATGTTACTCTGGGCTGCATGTTTGCTGGGTAAGCTCAGAGACATTCGTGCGGCTGTTTCTTCTATGCTTGTATGTAGAACGTTTACGTTTATTTTTGTCTCCGTTTCGGACTCGCCTCACGATAGGAGTTTAATCAACCAATCAACTCGCTTGACACACAGGTATGCAAGACGCGTTGTTGAGATTTGGGAGGTGTGCGTCAACTCCTCTACGAGCCTCTGTGAGTGTATTTAAAGCATAGGTTTAAGATGCCAAAGCAACACAGTAACCATACCAGGTTTCCTTACACACTCAAGGGATCATCCTTTTCTCCCTGTCCATCCCTGATGCAGAAATTGCATTGCACTAACTACACGTGTATTCATTTAAACCTCTGGCTCCTGTTTATTTGCTCTTGCTTAAGTGTGCATTAGAAAATGTTCCGGTATTCTCATGGAGCACAATGAGTTATTTTTGATAGCTGGCACACCTGAGTGCAACAGGATCAGGATCGGAAATGAATCAGGCTTTAAGCATCAGCTCAAACAAATTACAAAAGTATACTTGATCCTTCACCTCTAGAGGCATTTAGTCATGCAGATAGTTTTGGCTTTGGCTTTTAGATATCCACTGAAGAGACTTATACAACTGAAGTGCATGTAAGATCAGTTGCGGTGCTCAAATGTCAAATGTGAACAATTATTATCGTCGACCATTTTCTACCAGAAGTTAAAAAACAGTGAAAACTATCCTGAGCAATAAGGATCAATAATATTCAACTAGTATTTTCAGCAAAAATGACAAGCCTTACAATTTCAAGCCTCAGTAAAGAGTGGGCTCATAAGAAAATCTGCTGAGAGAAACGCTAAGGTGTTAAATTTTGTACTGTCCTGTACTGCAGCCAACACCCAGTGAGTCAGTTGCTTCACTAGGAGAGAGCACCCTTTTGTTACTGAATGCCTTTAAATGACATGCTTCAGAGCCTGTTTTTATAGACCGTATGACAAAACACACAGGTGGGTGAAAATTGGTTTAAAACAATCATCAAAAGATGATTTCATACTGGAGATAAAAAGCCATTGCGGCCAGGTGAAGGACCAATTTATGAACCAATCGGAAAAAATGACTATCGAGTTAGGTAGGCTTTATGCATGCAGAAAATCTACTGCTCATTTGGTAAAAATTTCACATTTGTTGGCAAAGCCTTAATCAGAGCATAAATATCTAGCTTGGACTGTGGAAGATAAATTGTATCAGTATACTGAATGTTTGTTAGCATTTGCTGAGACAAAACCTCCAGCTGACTGTCTTTCTTCAGCAGTAAGGTGGTACTGAGGTGATACTACATCTGCATGGTTAAGTATCTTGGACAGCCCCTAGTGTCTTCAAATAGCAACTACAACAAATGTGTGAGGAGAGAGAGCAGAAAATGAGGGAGATGACCAAAAGGGGCATGCAGGTATCTTACTATTATGCAGTAATGCTAGTACTGAGAATCTGTACAAAAGTTTTACACTCACAGCAACCAGGTCATTGCAGTGGTCTGATCATTTTTTTGAGGAGGTGGACAACTTATGTGGACTGGAATTTGCTGGGATGCACCGACCGGAGTAGGCAGAGAAATAATCAATAGAATTACATGAAATAGCAGGGTGAACCACAAAGAACTGCTGTTATGAAAACCCGAAAGGTTTGTCTATTTAGAGCTCAACTGCGCTGACAGAAAAAGTTGCAAAGCTTTATTTACTGTACGCGCATGATTCATTTGAACCGGAGCATCTGTTGCAGAGGCACGACAGGCGATAAGATCATTTTAATGTTCTATTCCACTGTGTAGTTCAGAGGCACCTCAGTTAATGAGACTCAGTCAGTCTGGTTTTGAGTCTGACTTTCAATGCACCACCCACTGAGTTCACATATTAAAATTGCAGCACTGGGGAAGAGTTCAGTCAGTGGAAAACAATGTGTCATTTTCATCCATGTCCAATGATATGGATAGAAGAAGAATATGTTATCATTTAAAGGGGGAAGTAATTTATCATTTGTCTCATTTGTCTCATCAAGACCTCCTGACTCGTACTATTAGCAAAGAATCTGTGGTTACGCTTCATTTCACAAATCTTTCCAATTCCCCCAGGCTTCCCAGCAACACCTCAGCCTGCCTCCGTTTTGAGCGGGATGTGAAAGTGCAAGTATGCTCCTGAGTATCAGGACACTTTCAGTGTCACAGAAGATTTGTTCATCCAGTTACTTTCAAGTCTGTTTTCCTCCCTTGACCCGTCCTTGCACTGACCATTGTGGTAATTATCTAATCTCTGTGCTGATGTCTGCTCAAGATGGCCGAGCTATAATTACTTTAAGTAGCCTTTATTAGAGATAACGGACCTCCAGCGTTAGATCACATCTAATTACAGCTGCCAAATTGGGCTCCAACTATCTACACTCTACCTGAGAGAGAGGACATTATCAAAAGCAAGTATGATGCGTTTAACAAGTGTCGTACAAGACGATGGATTAAAATGAGGACTTATCATAAGGAGATAGCTATAAATGGAGCACATAGACATAAGTGTGTATACAAGCGGAGGAGTGTAAACTATAGACATCTCGAAGGGAATGCTGTAACACTAATGTATTACGTCCTTTGACAATAGACACAAACATCAGACGTACATTGTCTCGGCGTCTCCCTATTCTTAGAAACATGCATACTGTGTTAACTCATGTGTTACAACACAGCACTGATTTGTGAATGGACAATAATTATGATGTGCAGATGGCAACAAGATCAGTAATAGACATAGAATAGAGCCACATTTCATGAAGGTTACAATATCAAACTAATTTCTTTTTGTTTTGGAAGATAATGGCCAACTTTGTGCATTTAGAGATCATGGCAGTGCTAATGCCTTGTTTTAGATGCTTGATTGCATGCAGTGTTTACAGTAAAACACCCCATTATTATTGCTAATTATTACTTCCATCACCCCTTCCAATTTGGCATGTAGTGGCCTTTTAATGATGCCATGAGTTACTAATAATAATCAATTCATTTTTTAAGTGGAAGATTAATTGAAAACAGGCAAATGTGAAAAAATAACATACATTACGTCTAATATTTAATCAAAGGAGTCAAAATAATGAAATACATAGTCAGTACAAAATCTTAACCTTTATAGTAACCATAGATGTATATCATTGTCTATACATCAGCCCTGTGATTGCACAGGCTTAAACCCTGACCAGATGATCTTTACTATCTACTCCTGGTGAACAGGAGGTGGCAATATTTTTGTGTACCATTCCTGGAACACCTCTCAATATAATGCATTTCTATCCAGCACCATGACAAACTTAAGCACCACAAATACCCACAGTTGAATCAACAAGGCTCTGACAGAATGTCATCAAAACTTGAACATTATAAGCTTCAAAAAGGTGCTATTTATTGCAAGCCTACTGTATCAAGTATTGACTAATGTTCCTGTTATTTTGTCCAGCCTGTGTAACACTTCATGCAAGTCTGCTCTCCCAGTGAATGCACAGCTCTCTCTCTCTCTCTCTGGAAGAAAATCAAATTAGCTGTGTTCTGACTTGGCTAATTTGCCATTTAGATAAGGATATGCCTCTCTCTCACAGAGAACATTCGTTTGCATGGCTTTAGGCTGAGCCCTGGTGGGGGAATGCTGAACTACAGATTTACTGCACACTACTTGTACACACACACACACTCCTAAGAGACAGACAAAGATGGGACAATCTGGTTCTGGCACTGGCAACACAAACATGAACATAAAAGACAAAACCACCAGTATTTGTGCAGATAAGCTCACATGTAAGCTCAGTTAGCACTGTAATACATAGAATCAACGCAAGTTTTTCCTCTTATCTGACCTTGTGATATAAAACCTTTTCCTATAGGCTGGCTGGGTAGTTTCACATTTAGGAAAATAAAGTGAAATAAGTGTGCACAACTGAGCTGATAGCTGATTTTACCTTGACATTTTATTTAAATGTTATTTCTTCTTTATGTGGGCATTCAGAATAGGAATCCATTAAAAATGTCCAGCAAACCTATTGAGGCATCCAGTATACAATGTATATTAAGTTTGGAAGTGACGTTCCTGGATATTTCTCTAATTTGGTAAAGTAAAATGACTTCCACTACATTTTCTGCAAACCCTTTAGAAAATCTGTTTCTCTGATAGCATAGGAAGTCTAAAAAATTCTACAGAAATAACTATGAACCACTGAGCTTGCAGGTGATTTTACCTTGATATTTCAGCAAAACTGGCAGGGTAAAATGCTTCACTTACCATTGAGACCTTACAAAAAGATGACCCAGTGACAAGCACAGCAGCGGCAAGTTGAAGGTTAGCAGCAGGAACTCAGTCGACATGTGGCTGGCTGGTCCACATCCTCGGGCATACAGGGCACTGTTCAAATAGCGCCATCAACTTGCCTTCACACACAATAGATGTCCTCATTTGGAAAGGTCTTTCATAGCACAGGTCCTGGAAAAAATACAGACAAGCTTTTGTAAGTGAGGGGTAAATACAGCATACATATAAGAAATGTTTTGAAAATGCTTCTCACATTGATTACAACTGTTCACAGTAACCGTGTAAAATGCAATATTATATTTGGCTTGACATTCAGATGGTTCACTGCAGCTCAACTGTCAAATAAATAGTACATCAGTGTATAAAGTAAACAGGAGAATCTTCTGGCACAACAGGTTGTTTTTTTTTACACTAGCACCTGTCAGCAGCTCTGGCCCTATCAGATACATCAGGGTGGGATCTTGCATCCTGCATGTCATGTCTAGCTTTTCTGATGGGCACTGAGCTTGCCATATGAATTCCCAATGACAGCTTACTTGTGTCACAGGTGACACTTTTATTTGGGGGCATGAGTTGCTCCACATAGGAAACACAAAGTGCACACTGAGATTATGCTTGCTATATGCTGATGTGCTGTGCAGCAGCAGCTAAGTCACTTGTCAAAACAAAACTTGTCTTGCTTGAGTTGACACGTATTGCAGGCCAGCTGGAGCAGTTTGGGTCTGAACACTGATGATGGCTGTCTTGGGTTTGTTTGGCAAGCCCGGCCTGACATGCCAATATACAAAATGAATTAAGGCAAGCAAAAATAACAATACGTTAACTGAAGACACACACCTCGGCGGCACCTCAGAGGCAAAAGTAACATACTAAATTACATTTTAATGCATTTTTCTTTACTTAAAACACTTTTTAATTAAGTTTAATAGCAAACATTGGGTCTATGACTAAACTAACGGAGCAAAGATACATAAATAATGCTAATATTAAGATAACTTTAGCGAAAACGTGTAACGTTACCTCTGTATACAGCCTTCTCTGTCCAAGCGACTTTGAAACGTGCTAACACAATTTTCGCCTTCCAATTAGCTTAGTTGCTACTGGACGGTTTAAGAGGAAACTCGTAATTCATAAAATTATGGTTATGGAAAGAATGTTAAAAATGTGCACTCACCAGAGGGAAGGCAATCTTCTTGGTGACTTATCAAAAGAGAGAAAAATCTTGTCATATGGGTTTAAAATACCCCAAAATATGATTTAATTTGATGGGAAGGGAATGATTCACCGGTCAGAAATTCAGTCTATGGTCAGAACAACTTGATAAATCCAAGATGGCGCAGTATTTCTTCCTCGCTCGCCAACTCGAATACGACTCAACTGCATCGCGCCCAGTGCTGCCACTGGTGGCTGGACATTAAATTACAACAGTCAATGCTCCTAACAAGGAATAAATAAGGAATGTTCTGTCATAGTTTCATTTTAGGCAATTAGTTGAAGGTATTATAGGTGTAATAGACCGCAAACCCTGCAAACCCATTTTTATGTAATTTTGTTAAGAGAATGTTTATTTCAGGTAAGGTGTACCTTTCTTTCAGCCCTTTGCTGCAGGTTTTAAGTGGCCATTTCGCACCAAAGCCTTGTGTTTTCGTCCAATGTTTTAAGTTCCACTCCAAAGGACGGCATCATGAGCAGTTTGGTGCTTCAGTGGGAGACATGATATGAGGCAGACTGGTGTGTGGCATAAACAGTGACCACATTCAGACATGTTTGCTATCTGAGGCAGATGACAAGCTCACATGGCACAGGCTGTTGAGCTGGCGACATCTTTAGAAATGGCAGCTAAGGACGTAGCTGAGCTGAAGCAAACAGTGGGTTGAACTGTTAACATAGTGCAACCAGTGGCCTTGGAACGGCAACATGCCTTTACTACTGATGGATGTTTACGATGTGGCAGGAAGCACAGGCCCGCAGGCTACCAGTTTAAGGATTCAGTATGCCATGCCCGTAGCAAGCGGGGTCATTTGGCCAGGAAATGCTGTAGTGGAAGGCAGATAAGATACACCAGTGGAAAAATGACCAGTGCAGCACATGCTAGAGGATGAGTTTGTGCTATCATACGTTTCGGCTGAACGTATGATAGATGGTGCTCTACCCTGCCTAAAGGACATTTACAGCAGCCGGTGTAAGACTAAGGCTAGGCAAATTGCTAATGATCTCAACCACACAGATAATGGCATTTTCTCCCTGCTGCGGTTGAGAAGAAGGTATCGGATACACCAGGCAAGCACTGAGAGGCTCAGGAAGAGCTTCTACCCTCAGGCCACAAGGATCCTAAATGAGGACACTGCCTAAGCCTGCCCTGAGACTATTTTTACTTACTTATTACTCAAAGTTACTTACCATAGTTAAACATTACTGTGTATTACTTATTCTATTATTTATTCTTATTTTTATTGCACAATTGAAGGAGCTAGCAGACATACATTTCAACTTGAACTTGAGTGGTCAGGAATTTGTCAGGAATTTGAAATAGACAATGGGTCAGGTATGACAGTTCAGAATGAGGGCACATGCAAGAAAATGGCAGGGGAGGTGCACTCCATCGCACAAGAATAAGACTGCATACCTATACTAGAGATAGAGTGGGCCTGTTTGGCAAGATGTACGCACAAGTCAGGTACACGGGGCAAACAAAGAGGCTGGCACTGCTGGTGGTAAGAGGAGAAGGTTATTAAGCTAGACTGGAGGGCCATTTTTACACCACACATGGAGCTGCCACAGGAATTGGAGCCACTGTTAACACAACATGCATAAGTGTCCAAAAGTGACCTGGGCACCTTAGTAGGGGCCACAGCAAAGATATATGTGGACTCAGATGCCAAACTTCGATATTTTAAAGCCTGAGACATATCAAATGTACTCAAAGATAAAGTTGAAACTGAGCTGACCCGACTGGAGAAGGAAGGCATTATTGAGCCTGTGAGTTTTTCAGAGCGGGCCGCCCGCATAGTCCCCATGCTAAAACCAGACCAATCAGCAAGAATATGTGGAAATTCCGAAGTTACAGTAAACAACTTCACTAAACCGCACATGTCTCAGGCCTACCAGAAACTCCCTCTGGATGAAGAATCCAAGAAGTTCACCACAATAAATACACATCGTGGTTGTATGAATATAACAGGCTACCCTATGGTGTGTCTTGGTTGTGAGAGTCATCCTGGTGACTGGCCTTAAAAGGTTTCAACAGTATCTGCATGGTAAGCACTGCACTATTGTAACAGGGAGGTTAGGGATCCCACAACTTGCAGCAGCCATAATGCAAATATGGGCTTTAATTCTGACAGTTTCACCTCACCCTTGAATATTGGGAAGGTTCAAAACATGATAATATAGACGCATTGAGCAGACTTTCACTCCCAGCCAGGCACATAACTACTCTGTGAGGGTGACATAGCAATGCTCATGGAGCACATAAATGGCACACCCCTCCAGGCGAAACAAATACGGGACTGAACTCGCCGTGACTACGTAATGGTTGGGGTGCATCAGTGGATACTGCAGGGCACCTGTCCCCCAGAGTGTAAGGACCCTGACATGTGGCCTTACATGAGAAGACAACATGAGTTGAGAGTGGAGGAGGGCTGCATCCTGTGGGGAAGCAGGGTGATAATTCCACTGCAAGGACAAGAGATAGTGATTAAGGAACTTCATGGAACTTCCATCCAGGGGTTTCAAGGATGAAGGCGTTGGCCCGCAGTTATGTGTGGTGGCCAAACATGGATGCAGATTTAGTGTCTGCAGTGAAACAATGTCATGCACGCAGCAACATCCATGGATGAATGAAATGAGGGATCAGAAACAAAACTATTCTATGCAGTTAGAGTTAGGAAGGCACCCATGTATCTCAATCTGCAGGGGCAGAATAATTCCGTTGGGTGTCTTGAGGTAGGGTAATCTAACCCCTATCTCGTGGTTCAGGTTTAGTTTAAGTTAAGGAAAAAAATATTCAAACTCATAGATTCTATGGACATTGCATTTTGTGGACTATGGGGGAGGGATGTTGTAATATGAATTTTGTAAAGAGAATGTTTATCTCTGGTAAGATGAATGTTTCTTTCAGTCAGCCTTCAGATGGATGCTGGGTGGAGGTGATGACTAGAGAGTCTAGACAGTGGCTCCAAAATAAGAAAGTGGTTGAAGAGAAAAGGCTAGTTATGAGCTGTCAAGAGTGTTTGACATCCAGAAGTTTGAACAGTTAATAAAAAAGCAAGTTCAAGTTGAGAACTGATGTTTGCCAATTCTTCTTCGCCTACACATTAGACTTGAAGCAATACCTGAGCAGACTGTGTTGTATTGTGACAAAAAGAGTTGACAAAAAAATATTACTTTTAATCTAAAGAGAAGAACAATGCAGTGATCAAAATAGATTTTATTTTATTATTAATAGATTATTCAATCATTAAATGATTCTCCCTCTGTTCATTACAGTATACCAAAAGACATGAAAATCTGTGTATTGTGTGTCTCAGTTGTCTGTCACTGTCTTGGCACTGTCGTAGCATCAGCGAACGGTTAATGGCTGACAACAGGTCCTTTAATAGTACACAACTACCAACCTCTGCAAGCCTTCACCTTCAACCATCACTCCGCTTCCCGGAGGAAGGGAGTAATCTGTGAGCTATTAATGTTATGCATTGTGATCCAAAGGACCTTTGGCGTCCCTGTGGTGAGAGTAGGTGTTAATAATAATCACCCCTACTACTAATTAGGTCTAAAATTATAATAAAGTAGTATACTTAAGTACCAGGGAAGACTATATAAGTGGAGCATTGCTTCAACTCTTTTGATATTCTCATCATGAAAAATGACACGCAGAAAGTAAGAGAGGTATTGAAGACACGGATTGATGATTGATTCTTCTAATAAAATCTTTTATTTGATTTTAATCATGTAGGCTAATATTTCTGTCACTCTCCATCTGTCTCAAGATCTCTCTGTCAGATCAATTTCGGAGGAACATCAAATATAACAAGATCAAGCAGATGAATAGGAAATGAGAAAACCAGTCAGGAAGACAAAAAGACATTGAATTTTAATAGATTTAGCTCACTTCATATTTCATTTTATAGAATAAATACTTGTCTTTTCCTAAACCAATAAACCACCTAAAACCCTTTTATTTAATATCGCTAAGTTTTCCAGCATGAGAATGTGGAAAGGTGTTCACTTCTGGTATACGCAAAAATGGTTTCACTGTATTTAGTACAGTTCTTAAGACATTAAGTGCTCCTCTGAATAATGGGTAAAAGGAATTTTGGGAAAACAAGCAACAAGAAAGTTCTTGTTGAGTTTAAGACATACAGTATTTCCTTATACCTACTTACACACCAACAGGCATGAGTATAAAAGAACATTTCTTGGAAGAGAGGGAGGGTTTGCTCAAAAGTCATAATGCAAAAAGGCTAAATTCATCCAGGACTGCTGTAACAGCAATACTGTTCTACGAAAGGAAAAATTATTTAAAGGCATTTTCGCTCATAGTTGTCTTTCTTATGTCACAACTGGCATCTTTCTTCTGACAGCATTGATTATAATAATCAGCAAAGCATTCCGTGTGATTCGTAATAACATAGTAGAAGTAGGCAATCTATAGCATCTGAATGTTTATGCAAACATATTGCAGCACCCCTGCTATAGGCCTACATGCACTCATCTGCAGTCAGTCCCACTTTCCGTTCCCAAGCAATTCTGCATTAAGAATTCATCATAATATACTGACGGATTTTATGCCACAGTGAAATATGAGTATGAGTCTTTTTCCAAGAAAGATGAATTCCTTTCATATGTGCAGTGATTTAATGACTTTTGTTTCATAGGAGTTTTATTGAGTGGTTCTTAGTTTTGTTTTGTGCACTGCCCTGCTATGGTGGCTGGTCTGATGTTTGAAGTCTTTTGTTTAATCTAAACTGAGCTCTTTTTACGTGATGATATTTACGATGTTTTTATGTGACCTGGTAAGTGGAAGCTTGTTATGTTGCTCTGTCGTGCTCTCATGTACTGTCTGGTTGATTTAAAAATATAATTAAGATTGATGATGTGAAGAAGCAGTTTTTAAATTAAGTTATTGATCATGAAATTAGCTTTTTACGGTAAATGTCTACCTCAGCACTTGTGCACTTTGCACCTTAACAAACTGGATGATTCCATGGCACACGGACGTTCCACACTGATACTGTATGTTCACACTGAACACGGTGCTTCCGATGCAGTTCTTGCAAAGTGCTGTACTGCACACTGAATCTGAGTCGACACTCAGGCAGACATTCACAGTGTTACACAAAGACATCAGGGTTTGTGCAATTAAAACTTCTTAGAACAGGAGTACTGATGTAGGACCTCTCATTAGGTCAATAGTTTACATGAACGTATTGTATTTTATTCATGAAATGCACCCATTGAGACCATTAAGATGTCTTAAGGCCAGTAAACAAACTATAGACTCACCTTCTTTATAGTGTAACTTTACAAGAAACTGTGGCACTTCTACCAGCAGCAAAGAGAATTGTTTTGTGACAAAGGTTTTGGGGTTGTATGTGCATTAAATCACCTGTGCATCTCAAAACCACTGGGCTCGGTATAAAACTGCTATTTTGTGATGTCCATCCAGCTGCAAATATGAATGAACTTAAAAGTTTTTTCCATTTGGGTTTTTGAAAGTGTTTTTTTTATTTTCTCCAAGAAAAGCGAAACTTATAGTTAAGTCAAAGTTCAAGTTTTTTAGTATCTAACAACAGTAATATACTATAATAACCACCCATTAAATTAATTGGTCAAAAAAATGTCTTTCAGTGTCAACCAAGTACCTTGTGCACACCCAAACAAACATTTGAAAGGACAAATGTTCCCTCTATTTAAGATACATAAAGGCAAACGTTTCCATCTATATGTTACATCATCATAGATGCCACCTAAGATTTAATGTTCAATTGGGTTCAACTAAAAAGGTAGATACACATATACTGTTTTTAGTCCATTTGTTAATTAACGGGAACTACAGATTAAATCTCTGAAAGTTATAAGCAAACCAAGAACAGTCAGTGTTTGTTGTTATTGTTATGTTGTTATGTGATATGAAAACAAACTGAAGAATATGGTATGGATGCTTGAATGAACTGATATTGATGTAGCCCGTTTAAGCTAATGGTCTATAAAAGGAGATAAGATACATGATGTCCTAATACTGTACATGCTCATATACACTGTGGTTTATACTTAACCATCTGACAGGAAGGATTTGGTCCTCTCAGTACAGACAATAATGCTACTTTTTCTCTCTTCTCAATTGATGCTGATTCACGAAAATGTCTAATCCTTGAAAAAATTACATTTCCCATATTTAGCGTATCCTATTGACATATCTACAAAGAAGAGATGCATGTAGTTACTTGGGACATCATCAATAGAGGATGGCATTTTTTTTTCTAAAAAAAACATTATCTTTTCCGTTCCTTTAAGTCTGGAGCTGCAAAACACCAATGGCGTGTGAAAAGAAATCAATCAGTGGGTAATCAGTGGGTAAAGAAGTCCGTTTTACAGTACAAACATCAAAAATCAGTCTGAAGGAGTACCACCTTTGCGTGCCTCTGTTGAAGACCAATGCACAGTTAACCATCTGCTGCACACAAAAGGGCAGAATTAAAACTAGAACTCAAACACATCGTTCTGCTTCTTCGCCAGCTTGGCCACCTCCTGCCGGATAGCCTGCACGAGCGCAGAGGTGGAGAGGCTGCTCAGGGGCATGCTGTCCATGTCCTTCACCACCTGGGGCAGGCTTTGCTGGGATGCTGTGCTAGGGGCAGTGGGCGGCTGCTCCAGTGCCCGGTTATACTGCAGGGGCAGCCTGGTGGGGCTCCCCTGTGGGTAGCGAGGATGAGGAAAAGCCTCTACATACCCAGGCAGGGGCAACTGGAAAACAGGGTAGACATGAAATCAGTAATACAGCAACTTTATATTATTACTTCCCACGAAAATAATGGCTGTCAATTAGATAAGTAGAAGGATACAATATATGCTTTTTTTATTTGCTGAGTGAGCATTTTCTCTTGTACCACTATTTTAGAAAGAATTAAATGGGTAATAAGGGAAAATATACACAATTGTATCTGGGAATTACTAAAAATGAACCAAAATAACAGGGAAAGTAATGACTGTGGAGATCTACTGTGCGAGTATATGATACTGAAATGGATTCAGGTTCAAACAGTGTTTGAACTCCAAAATGGACTAATTCTGAATGTTGATAAAAAATCTTCATAAGTGTCAGATTTACACCACAAGAAATGAAAAAAAAAAGTAAAAAGCAAAATAGGTGTTCATTTAGGAAATGTGCTCAACTACCCCGGTATTTTGTTGTGTCCACTCAACGGCAGCCATAAATTCAGATCAGCAAATGGTTTCTAAATGACACTGGTTCTGCAAAAAGACACTGCGTGAGGGCATCTGGTTGAAACAGGCAAACAGACAGGGAAAAAAAGAGAACATTCCATACAGACAAGGAGAGTCCTGTGCAGGGGAGGGGAGGGGAGGGAGGGAGGGTCACATGGGTTACAACAGATCTGACAGGACGAATGAAAAACAGAGGGGAAGGTAGGAGGATGCTTAAAGAGTATTGCTTAATGAGGCCCGGTCCTTTTCAAGGGGTCGATAGGAACATGAGCACAAAAAGACTTTTCAAATCAATGTCAGTGCCATAGTGAGATGGTCTGCAAAAGACAATGTTTTAATACAGAGAGGCAATCTCAGCTACACATTACAGATATATTGATGTGATTATATATGATATGATATTGACATGAAGTTATCAGAAAAACATCCTGACAACCAGGAGGTGAAGTTGTGGTATTTTAACACCCTTCTAACAGTTTTTTTTAACAGTTTTACTAGTCTTTATTTAATTATTATTATGTATATGTATTATATGTATTATGCATGTATATAAACACTGGCCTTTTGTGGTCTCTGCAAGAGTCTAATACTTAGTGATTGAGTCTAAACTTACAACTACTACACTAACAAGAGACAGAAACAAAGAGCTTCTTTTCTCTTTAGAGCACTTTTCTAACCTGTTCATGGTCTGGATATAGCCTTAATTCTGCAAGAACGGTCTAATTATTAGGACAAAGAACTGCTGGGGCACTGGGACAAATGCTTGAAAACTGGGACTGTCCTAGTTTAGTCTAGTCTAAATTGCTCATCTTTTGGTTATTTATTTCATTATTTTTTTTTATTAGGATTGGGTGCTTCCTAAGCAAGCAAAACGGGCTTCCTTACAGAGTCTGCCCACTGTGGCGGCACATCCTCAGGTTCAGGTGGATAGGACATCCAGGAGGGACTGTGGTAGGAGGTGGGTGGTGTGGAGACAAAGTATTCTGAGTAGCCGGGCCTGGTGGCGGGGATGGCGTAGACGGCTGTTATTGGGTTTCCTACAGAGAAGAGAAGAGAAGCAGACATTCACTGATGAATGTATGTCAGGGGGTGATTAAAGTCTTTTTAATTCTTCTGTCAGAGTATTACTATTCTTGCAAAATGTATATTGGCATGGAAGCAAAACCCATTACAGGTTACTTTTAAAATGCAATGTCATCTCCTCATACACTCACCTGAGTAGTTGGACACAGGCTGCTCTGCAGTGATAGATGGAAGTGCTGCTCTAGTAGTTGGCCCATATGGGTTGTTGTCATGTTGACTCTGCATTTCAGTGACAGATGTCTCTGAGCTCCTTCCCTTAGGCCCCAAGTCAGAAGTGGAACTAAGTTGGACGGAGATTGGAGAGGAATAAATATAGAGTTACTGAAATACTTGATCAGTACCACTAGATGGCAGACACACTCCATGTTGAAAAGTGAGTACCTTATTAACATTCTTGCCATCTCTCAATGCACTAGTTCAATATTCAAATTTATACAAGGCCTAAAATCACCCTGGCCACAGCACATTACCTAGTGAATATCTAGTCCCTGAATATGAATTTGAATGTGAATAAATGTGGAATATCTGATGGACTTCAGGATGCTACAGACACTGTGTGTATGTATGCGTCCGCCTGCATCTGTCTGTGTGTATGCGAGACCTATTCAGCCTTACCGTCTTAAGGAGGTCCCAGGAGGAGGTCCAGTGCGAGGTGGTAAAGGGGGAGGAGAACCCATGGCCATCTCAGGGAGCTGGGTGAAGTGAAAGGCCTTAAAGAGATAGTGAAAGGCATTTAAGGTTACATAAACTCTAACACAGCTCTTAAGAGAGGGCAAATAATCTCATCCCACTTACCGGTTTGGGCAGGCTGCACTGATACACGTCTGCGCCATAAGATGGTACCCACTGCAGGCCTCCCCGTCCACAGCTCATTGTGCCCGGGGCGCTGGTCACCACGTCTGCATATGGAAGGGGAGGCGGTGCAGGGCTGTAGTGGTCAGGAGGTGCGTGGTGGTGATGGGAGTGCCTTCCGGATGTGGACTGCCCCCCTGAAGCCAGGCTGAATGCCTCCTCCAGCAGCAGGTGCATCTGCTGTCGCACTTCATCAATGGACGGCTGTGAGCTCAGAGTGGACGTCTCCGAGTGGCCTTTCAAGCCCCGGCCATACATGTATCCCCGAGGCCCCATTAGACGGTCAACATTCGTCTCCTCAATCAACTCAGGCTCAGTCTAAAACACGCACAAACACAATTCACAAGAGAGGGGCACCCCTATGAACTGACACTCAACGCACATCTTCGAACTATAGCTTGCTAATACATTATGGTGATGGTTTAGGTGGGTGAATCTGTAGCACCGGCCACCTGGGGAGGGATGTTCTGATTTACACCCGGATAAAATATTAGAAAATAAAAACCTCTCCTTGTTGACTTAGTGGGATATCAACAGATACACCCTGAGAAAGCTGGAAAGTTACAAGTTCCATAATGTCTCCTGTCATTTTCTCAGTGGGTTGTTGACAAGGTGCCGACTGAGATAGAGGAGGCTGTTTAATGTTACTGAGAGTTTCTGAGACAAGTCAGCTGGAAGAGTTTGATCCAGCTGTGCTACTGCTTGGTCACAGTAGGCGCAGCAGCAGAACCAGGCAGTTTGTTTCAGTGTGTGCTCACCTCCACTTTTCTGTACTTCTAAACAATCCCACAATAGTTCAGGCTAATGCTATTTTGTATCTTCCTTCTCTGTTTCTCTTTTGTTATCTACACTATAAATGGTATAACCATGATCCTTTCTCCCCTGCGTATTCATTGCCACTCCATCTTAGTTATTTACTTTCTATCTTACTCTATATTTTCCGTCCTCTTTATCACATTTCTTGAAAGTCCCTCTATCTTTTCCTACCCTGTACTCTCTCTCTTTCTCCCTCAGCCTCTGTTTCCATCTATCCAGTCCTTATATTCAGTGATAAATGAATACGAGTTGAGGCTGCCCTACTTCCTGTGCGAATAGCGGGTAGCCACAGGAGACCTATCGTAGTGCACCTCATAAATCAGCCCCCCCTGCAACACGGAACGGCAGAGACTTGCATCTGCAGTGACGGGGCCTGCAGCCACACTGGTACCATTGTAATCAACAGGGCCAGGAGTTATGAAAAAGGACTGTGTAGCTTGTACTGGCTATTGTGCTGTATTTCTAACACAGCTGAACAGTTGGCTACACAGCGAGTACAAACCGAGGGAGGTCAGAATCGAGGAAAATCTCAGTTTGTGGTGTGTGTCAACGGTCTTCTGTAATATAATTCTGAAGTTCGTCACGTTAAGTCGTCCCAAGAGCCTGATAAATAACTAAATTAAATGCACATAAGGCTATTTTAAGATTTTTGACTTGCAATTGTAGAAAAAGCACAGGTTTGTATAACAACATTTATTTTCCATTTAAGTGTCTCAGTAAGCCATGCCAGTGAGCCAGCACAACAGCACCACCAGCCAGTTACACCTGTGTTTTTCCTGCTGTGACTGGTCAAAATGGGTGGCAGGTCAGTGGCAGTTCAGTGAAATCACTGCTCATATTTTTTTTAAAAAAGGACAGCTCAGAATGAAAACGCTTTTTAGGAATGGCCTGCTCGATTAGTCTTGGGTGCTTGCATACTAGCATTCATGACAGAAAGAGCCATACACAGAGCCATAATGGAACAATAAAAGAGTGGAGGCATAAACCAGCCATCCTGAGACGCATTACATATCAAAACGACAGGACCTCATAAATCTTAACTCTTAATTATGAATGAACCACTTTTCTTCTTTCAGCTTGCTGTGGTACACTTGAAACCACACCTGAGTAGAGTATGTGTGATTTCTAGCTCACTGACTGTGTTTTAAATGGGGCAATAAGGCACAGATTTAGCACTGAAAAGCTCTGATTGATAATGATCTTTTCTATTTTTACATCCCATCTTACTAGATTGAAAATTGTTTTTTGTAATTTTTCTTCAAATTTTCATCTGAATTTGGTAACAAGCATATAAACGAATAAGCATTTGATTGGAACATCCTTAGTACATCATTAATACACATTATAAGTGAAAAGTGGATATGTGATTCACAAGTTAAAGCTACTACACGTGCATTGCAAATGACCTAATATTATTAAAAAAGTACCAACACAGTGTTACTCTGTCTATCACTCTGTTAGAGTAGGTGCTACTTTCTCAAAATGATGAACATTACATTTTTTTTGCCAAGTTTAACTGCATCTTGTTGGGAGACAGGGTCACTCACATCATAGCCGCTGTTGCGAATGCCTCTCCTGGGTCTCTCCCTCATAACAAGCAGGTCCATCTCTGTTCCTCCAGGACTGGGACTGCTCAGACTCTGTCTGCTGCGATAGGCTGTCTGGCCTACCTGCGAGTGCCTGCCAATTAAGAGTAAAGAGTGGAGAGTTCAGTACGAATCAGATCAGGGTATAGTTCAATTCAGCTCTCTTACTTTCAGTTATGGTTTCAGAGTGCCTGCAGTGAAAGGTGGGTGGGAAGTGGAGGTGGTGGAGAACACAGTGGGGGAAGGGTACATAAAGCTGTGATACAAACGAAGTAGATACAGTATTGTTGGGATATCTCATAAGGACATCAAGTGAAAGAGCTGAATCAGCAGTTTAAATAAAAATGTTGTGTTATATGCCAGGTATGAGGACATCCTTGAGGTATTGCACGGCAAAATGCAATACTGATAAAGCATTTAGTAAAACAAAACAACAATGAACAATCAATGACAAAGGACAAGATGCATATCAGCATGTTGTTGCTGTAACTGATCAGCCGCACACTCATGTCAACAGTAAATAGCTGTTAAAATCCTTATCTTGCTCACTGTGGTGGGATATAAATATAGTCCATTCAACCCTTCGCTAAGTCAACACACAAGCCAAAATTCAAATGCTGCTTTCCGCTCTGAAGGCAGCTAGTGTGGCTACATGTTAATCTCATATGGAAAAGGCTGTTCCCCCCCTTTGACCTGAGTCTGTAATAACCAAAGTCTGTCCATCTTTATGCGCATCTGTAAAGCAGAAGCAGGACAGAACCAGCATAGTGGACCGTCCGACACCCTGCCAATCCTCTTATCTCCATTATGGAAGCTGAGGACTTGGATCAAACTAATCAGACAGGCCTGATGGGTCTCTCACTGCCTAGTGCCTACTAAGACAGGATAATGACAACATTAAAGGAGACAGTTTTACATATCTATAAGCTAATTATGCACGGCAGAGGTCAGCAGGGACGGATAACTGACCATGCTTAGAAGCCCAATCAACCAATATGAAATGCTCGAATTGTATCCTCACACCCTTATGTATGCTTCTGTTTACACTCAGCCAAACCCAGGATCCACTTGCTTTCCCACTCTCCCCTCACCTCCTGTGAGACTTGACATAAGTGGAACCTCGCTCATCATCAGGCTCCTGTGGTCTGCCATGCTCACCGGCTGCCCTCTCATGGCTGTGCCGCTGTCTCTGCGCCAGCGCTCGACCGCTGCTGCTGCCGTCGGTGGAGGGGAAGTCATAATAGCCCTTCCTCTTAGCCTTCAGCCTCAGCTTGTTCCTGTAGTGCTCAATGTCTGACTTCTGCTTCAGAGCCAAGTTCACCTGCAGAGAGGAAAGAGAGCCGGATGCAAAGAAACATGGGGAGATGAGAACGAAAACAGACACAAGGTCCTTCTTGCTGCATGTGGCAAGATTCTGCTTTGTCTTAAAAGGCAAGTGTGGATGAAAGATCAGAGGGTTCATGGGAACAAAAGGAGCTCTGAAAATGAAACCGTTATGCAATAATCGCAGTCAGAAAGTTTAGGAAAATATTCATTATTTTTAATGTTTTTTATATCGCTTCAAAGTAACACATGAAATGAAAAAGAATGAAAGAATTTAAAAGTGTGGTGCATCATATTACGGAACCAATTGTTTCCAGTTGTTCTTTGATCTAGTGATAACAGTCAGTTTACTGTATAGGTTGTGTTATATAATTTTCTGTGGATGAGCACTTGGATGAGCTTACAATATATCCCACAAATTTGATTTTAAAATACAGAAATGGCAGGAATATGGTTGTGATTACACCTGATCATATTCTAATGTGGTCATCTGAGGTCTGAGCTTTATCGGATGAAATCGTACAATGCCACAAATCATGTAACTCATTTCAATTTTCTCCCACGAAAAAAAAAAAAATCCATTTTATTTGACATAATTGATTTCAGGGTGGAGCATCTTTGAAAGCCACTGAAAACTTGGTTTCAAAGTATTTCTCTGTAACATCAAATATTAAACTTTAGATAGGCAGTGGGGGAAAAAAACCTTATTTATTAAAAGATTAATGCTCAAAATGTCAGCTAATCTGCTTCATCAGGACTGTGTGGTTGTGGTTTAATCAGATCTGATTGACAGTTTTGTCAACATTAGCAAACTCCACACCTGTCGTTACATTTTGATTCAAATGTTGCTCAACTGTGATTGGTGCACGGAAATATGTGACCTTTTTTCCAGCCATGCGCTGTCCACTTTGAACCAGTGAGAAAAGC
>NTHP01000118.1:475797-527457 GCA_003416845.1 Oplegnathus fasciatus | reverse complement strand
AAAAAAAAAAAAACAGTTCTAACTTTGGCAGCAAATAGTGGGACGTGGGTTTCTCAGGACGTTTAACATATTTGCACATCCGTGTTCATTTGTTCATGTCTGAGTTTGTGTATACAGTATGTGCATGTAAATCTGTGTATCCCTCTAAATGGATGTGTGCATGTGCATCACCTCTCCGTTGACGATGGCCGAGTCCTGGCTACGGTCAGAGGATGCAGGGTGTGAGTAGTTGGGCTGAGCCGCCATGGGCTTTATGGAAATGAGCTGCAGGGAGCCAGAGGAGGTGTCATATGGATCTGAAGAACAGAGAGGGAGTTCACTCACAAAGAGACTACAAATACCTCTAATCATTACATTGTCAGTCAAAGAGGAGCAAAGTGTCACACTGTCTCTCTGTCTGCCTTTCTCCCCCCCCCTCTCTCTCTCTCTTTCTCTCTCTCTCTCTCATCACCTTGTCTCTCTGTGGCTGACACTGTGGGATTATGTCAAACATCAGTCGTCCGTGTCAGCAAATGAAGTGGTTGGACGGAGACAATAGATCACAAAGATAGCGTTGGCTTCAAAGGTTGTGCCAATGCATCTCTGTGATAGATGAAAGAAACTGACTTTGCACTTTCGTTCCTTATCCGACATCAGACAAACTGGATTCAATTCTAGTTTCCCTTAACTCAGCTGATGAATTATTCAAATCCGCCCATTAAGAAAATCATAATCTAGCGAGCTCGGTCCAATTTACAAGCAGAGTATTGGAGTTTGATTAATTTGACTCACACCCACCACATGTGGAACATTTAGCGTCAGTGGACAAGAATAGAACAGCGAATAGTTCAACGTCTGAATGGCTTTTAATTCAACTGCTCTGCATCTTAGATCTGCATTTGTGTGAGTTCATATGGTCTTTCTGCATTTCTGCATTAGTGAATATGTGCGTGTATGTGTTTCTGCCAGTGTGTCACCGCATCCACTAGTCTGACATACTGTATCATGTCAGCAGAGTGTCTGTCTCATGCATATTCATCGGGTCCATCTCTGCTTACTGCTGAGTGGCTACCTTTCTGGCTGTAAAAAAAAAAAAGCTGCAGAGGCAGTGCATTTCTCTTAGGGTACCTGTGTGCATGAGAAACTGGAAAAGTGTTTCACGCAGGAGAGAATGGGAAAAAAGATTTTTTTTGGCATTTGTGACACGCCTGACCTTGCCTTGCCTGCAAAGGAGCTGTAGAATAAATCATTTGTATTTGCATCAGTGTGCGACTCTCACCGTCCCTCTTGCGCGTCTCCTCCTTTGTCAGTTTCTGCTGTGCTGTGACTTTCAGCACTGTCAAGCCCCTGCCGGAATTCAGCTTCTCTGATTCGTTGCTGATGACGGAACCGTCCTCACTCGGCAACTTGCTGCAAGTAACCATAGCAACAGGAAAAGGCGGTGAGCTCTCCGGAAGCTGGGCTCACAGCCAGGTTATGTCATCCCTCCCTTTAACAGCCTCACCTTCCTCTCTCCCTCTCTCAAGCTTGAGTCAAGTAAACATAACGTATGATTACTGACTTTTTGTTTAGCATAATGAAAAAAATGCGCGTTCATTATTAAAGCCATCACTACACACTACCTGTTTTTGAAGAATATCAGTCAAATCAAGACTATTCAGTCCTTTGGGTCTGACTAGTCAGTGAAATGGCAGCAAATGCTAGAATAAATCAGCTGATTGTCCCAAAACTGGAGCAACACAACCATCCAACCAAGTGGCGATTGTCTGTGTGTGTGTGTTTTGTACATTTATCTGCATGTTTTCATTAAAAAACTTGTGTATTTTTATGTTCATGTATCTCTGCTACACATGCACCGTGGATGTACTCTTTAGTACTGTATGTGTCATGTATGTTTCAAAACCAGTGTGCGTTCTGCATCCAGGGCAAAGCGAGACTGGTTCTTCCATTAATTGGACAAACAATTGCTTTATCCAATTCTTGTTTCCCTCTCTTCAAACGCTGTACTGTAGTTGGAATTAGAGCTGATCAAGCGGCGGCTCAGAGGAACACGAGGCTGACAGTGACATCAAAGCGCCGTGGTCTATCCCCTAATTGTCTGGTAAAAATGATAACAGCAAAGAGAGACGGAGGAGCAGCGGCTGCCCTCCCTGCTCTCGTTGAGGCAGTGCTGCAGAGAGCGAGCTCCCTGCAACAGTCACAGGCTCAACAAAGACGTGTGATGTGTAATAATTAATTGAGGTGTACTTTTACTTTTACAATGGCTGTTTGAGAGGGTTGTATGTTTGATCCTGTGCTGGTGTTTAGAGGCGGACAGTTCTGTGACCTTGGTGCAAATGAAGGGATGACTTTACAGAGAAAGAGGCAAATTAGAGGTAATTGTGTACAGCATGCCTGCATCATGTATGATTGTATCCAACACGCATACCAGCGTCCTAGCCCTGAATTCACAAGTTATACTTTCTAAATCTTTTTGACGTTAAATAATACCTTCTAAAAATGTAACCTCACAGCATCATCTCACAAGTTTCTCTTTGTCTGGCAGTTTGGGACAGATGTCATTTCAAACAGGCTGCACAACAGGTGGACAGTTTCACCTTCACTCAGACGTCAACAACAACTGTGTACCCAAAGCATTCGCTCGTCTGTCAATGGTTGGTTGGTTTTCAACTGGCATCAAGTAGAGACCTATATTCAAGTTGCACTTGCAGGACAGCTGCTTTTCCACCAGCTACAGCATATGATACATAGTAGCAAGTAGCTGAAACACAATACTGTGATGTTTTCTCCATATTCGAAACTAAATGTATCTACTACTTTTTTATTAAACTGAATGTTTTCCAGATTTTCATCTTATAATGAAAAAGGAGCTTGTGTGATGTGGTCTACCTTTGTGCAGATACTCCAGGCTCCAGCTAATTTAAAAAAATGTATCACATACTATTACACTGTACTATACATCTAATCTCTCTCTAATCTCAATATCTCTATGTACTTTATGAAAAGCAGGGAAGAGACATAAAAGAACAAGCTTGTTATGTCCTGGGACAATAGCATATAGCTGGTTGAAAACCAGAATTCAGCAAATGAATGTTGACATCTTAAAACTTGACCTCATAAAAACTAAGGAACCATTAAGGCCAACAGTTTGATAAATAACAAATGAAAAACTTTTGCTGCCTCAGGAGTCTCCAAAATCATTACTGCAGGACCTCCAGTCTATAGATTCTCTATTCTGTCACACACATTTCATTTGATCTCATTATGCTGCACGGCTTTGAAAAATTACGCCCTTTTGTGCTCCTCGATTAAATAATTTAGCATGATTTAACATGGCAATTAATTTCCTTAACAGCGCTGCTGACTGTCAGATGAGGAAAACGGTCAATTTCACCTGCGCGTACGGAGAACTCTGTTAATGACCGCCTATCACTCAGCATCAGGGTAGAATGAGGACAGACAATAGGGCTGGAGGGATCTTTGTGTTTCATCGTCCTGCCTCTCTCTGTACGCAACCCAGGAGCTTTCTGACAGAGCAGTGGTGCAATTCTTGAGATAACACATGAACATACTGTAAGCAAATGTAGAACCCTTTGGGAGAATGCTTGCCTTCAGTCTCAGTTGAAGCAGAAAATATTTCTGAATAAACTGAGATGATTCAGCTGATTATCATCTGTTTGAGGAGGCAACGTGTTTCCTTCTAACATGCTAACATGTTAACTGAGACAAATACAGATCAGACTGATGAAAGCTGAGCCAAGTCTGAAAATCTCTAGCTTAGCAGGGCCTGGTAAGCTGTGTTGGAGATATTCTAATGGCTGCTATATGGAGGATAAATACTTTTGATTAAGGTAACAACATGGCGTTTCCGTAGGATATACAGTTTAAAGTTCTACTGTCAGTAGCACAATGTGGAAGCTGACAGCGCGTCTCTTAGTAGCCACTGCCATGGGAAACACACTCTCAGAGGCCTGAACCTTGGATGCTGTTTCCACAGATATGTGAAAAAAACATCTTTATCCTAAATATGCACGATAGCTGCAGTATTATTATAGTATATATGTTTTCTTACGCAAAAAGTGAGGAGAATTCAAATTTAATTCTATGACATTAAATACACCAGTATGCTAACTGACTCCTTAACTTGTACTTATCCAAAGTGAAGTAAGCATGTAAT
This sequence comes from Oplegnathus fasciatus, assembly GCA_003416845.1. Classification (NCBI taxonomy): domain Eukaryota; kingdom Metazoa; phylum Chordata; class Actinopteri; order Centrarchiformes; family Oplegnathidae; genus Oplegnathus; species Oplegnathus fasciatus. Next base: position 523,301 of record NTHP01000118.1, on the reverse strand, counting down.
TAAAGCACTGAAGTTCTAATGAACTTAAACAATGTTTTAAATGCACTTTTGGGTGCCATTGAGCTGTCCCAGGCCAATTCATATTCATCACTATACCCATTTGCACACCCACACACACACACACACACAAACCTGTAGACAGACACACATCTATCTCAATCGACCGTCTCCTCCTGTTTTAATGGTTTTTGTGTCCCCGATATCTTTGTAAAGAAGATGGATGAATCTGTTTTGTTAAAACTGCCTTGCAAATAGACTTTATAAAATGAGTCTATTTACAAAGCAGTTTTAACAAAACTCTATGATTATGATTATCATAAATAATAGTCATGCACGTGTTTATCTTACTAAAATAAAATAAATCACATCCTTAGACTGAATATCAATCGGGTATTGCTTCACCAACATTCACTTACTCCTAGTAAACGTTATTCTAAGGCCTCTAAATAATGTCAAGATTTTATTTTACTGTTATTACTATTATTTAACAGTTCTTCAACTGGAGATTGAAGAATTCAACATTCTTCAATCTCCAGTTAAGTCTTGTGTCCCTGAAAATATGAAAATTGTCTCAAAGTTGTGGTTAACTTAAAAAAAATTGTACCTTTTTTTTTGGTGATACAGATTACAGCATGAGGAGTAGATATACTGTAATGATACCTTTTGTGTTTGTCAGTTGTGAGGCTTTTCTTGTTGGCAGTTCCATCTTGTTGCAGGGTCTTCTCTAGCGAAAGTGGGGTATCCCGAATTTGTAGGGACATCACTAAGGTATCCTGACTGACAGGCAGGGTCTCCTCATCCCCTCCCTGTTGACCCAGGTGCTGCTTGGCATAGTCAAAACCCTGGACTGGCTGATGGACAGGTTGAGTGGAAATGGAAGAAGACAAAAGAGACAGCTTGAGTAAGATTGATTTCCTTTGACACAGCTGTGGACATAAAAAGTGACTGATAGGAGATACAAAGGAGATACCAGAAGTGTCACGTAGACAGACATCTCAAAATAGCCCAAAAGTATATCTTTTTAAGAGATGTCCAGAGGATTTAAGGAACAGAACTGGGATTACTGCGCTGCTGTGCCTTGAAATAGATAAGCACAGATTTAAACGAGGCCCTTTTTCATCTTCTTCCAAATTCTTGTCAAATAAATGACTCGCAGTGGGCGGTGACAAAATGAGATCTGCAGACTTTCATGGAAATATAGTCGTGAAGTTAAACGTTAGAACACATTAAGAGGACAAGAGGGAGGAGGAACAGGATTCATGGTGTTCTGCCTAACACTGGATGTCCACATGTTCATAGGTAGAGAATGTAGGGGCCAAAAGAGTTCAAACCCACACACTAATACACACGCACGCACACACACACACACACACACACACTGAAATATTTAGGACTACTCTTATCGCAGTGTCATAAATTGTCAGACACACATCACTGACTCAATGCAGCCAGGCCATGGTGCAAAATCAATACGTGACACTCCCCTGACTGAAGGACATGCATCCCCTCTCTTTCTATAGGACACACACACACATATAGAGAGTAAAGATTTTCTTTGGATCCAGTTTTCTCACTAACTAAAAGTGCTACTGTGGGAAACTCTAACAAGGGTATGTGATGAAAGTGTTTGGCTTACAGACGGCGAAAGTAATACTGAAGAGGTAGTGCAAGAGCCTCATTTAAAGTTTTAGGAGTCGCTCTATTTTTGAGCATTTTATGAATTTTTCCTTGCTTTTTACATTACTTATTAGAAAGAACCGGCTATGTACTCTGCCTAGAATGTGAAAGTTTATCAGAAGCAACCCAATAATATTTCATATTTGATGGAATTAAGCTTTTCTGTGTTTGTTTTACACCATGAGACTTTGCAGGACCTGAGATGTTGTGCAATAATAACTGCTCTGAAAGAAGCAATGAAGCAACTTTCGTAGGTTAATATAGAAGATTTTATTACTTTCTCTCTTATGAAATCCCATAAATAAAGCAGTGGGATGTGCTGAGTGATGTACTATGCATTTTCATTCTTCTACACTGACATATAACAGCGGAGAGAACCTCTCAGCCGAAAAGACAACAGACATGGAGGGGGAGAGATGACTTTGATTAGGACATCGTGACACCCTTGATGCAACAATAATGGAAACAGCTTTCAATCTTCTCTACACAAAACAAACAAGTGGCCATACACACACAGACACACGCGCTCATTCTGCTCGAAAAACCAATCTCCATAATAACCATTCTCTGTAAAGCTTAGTCTTTCAAATTTGCCATCTGGAGAATGCTATAAGGAGAATAGGCGATACCAGCCTTTCATCGAAGAAAATCTCATTGTGAAAGGTTTGTTACTCCAAAGTGCTGTTGTATTCTTAGTTTTCATCAGCACGGCAGGATTTATTGAAATATACCATACTGTAGGTGATGTCTGCCCAGTATCCCATTCAAATCCCGCTGTCGGCAGAGTTGAGCCCTGAAGATAAAAACACAGATCGGTAATGAGAGGAAATACAGAGAGGCAGATACCTGGTGATAATAGCCCACATCTCTCCGATACGCCATCTGAGAACAAGAGAAGATGTTTTAAACAGTGTGTGTATGTGTGTGTGTGTGAGGAGTTCACGTTTCAAGATTGACTAGGATTCTACCAATGCATTAACACAAGTCACACAGATGGGATTGTGCAGAATACAAAACAAAAATCCTTGCAGACCCTCATCACTCACACTGTACCACACAGTCTGCAAACAGTAGCTATAAAGTCAAAAACACCTACTCTAGGGCTGCAACTAATTATCATTGTCATTATCTGTGAGTGTGCTGATTACTTTCTCAATCAGTGAATCATTTTGTTTATAAAATATCAGAAACTAGTGAAAAATGATCATTATAATTTCCCAGAGCCCAAGGAGATGCCTTTAAATGACTTGTTTTGTCCGACCAACAGTCCAAAAGCCAAACGCATTCCATTTACAATGATAATAAACCAAGAAAAGCAGCAAATTATCATATTTGAGAAGCTTGAAACATGACTGAAACAATGAATCGATTATCAAAATAGAGCTGGTATGATGATCAAAAGTGCTTCAACTAAGACAGACAGAAACATAGAAAGAAAGACAGATACCTTAGCTCGGGGGTTGAGGTTGCCGATGGCATCGGCTTTGAAGTCATTTTTATTCTTCCTGCACAGCACAGCTGTGATGATGATGATAATGAGTGTTACTACAGCGATGGGGGCCAACACTGCAGCGATTATCCAGAGGTTATTAGGAGGGTTCTTGACCACAGCTGAAAAAACAGAGTAACATTTTTCACAGTCATCAGTTCATTACAAGGCATCCAGTGGACTCTAAACACTAAATGATAACAGTTAGCCCATTGATTGGTCCATTGGACCTTTAATACACAGCTTAGTTTTTCCTGCTAAAACATGCAGAAGCATCCGTCACACCCACGCTAAGTGACACTGCGTACAGCTCAACCTGATATACAGTGTGCCTGATTCAGCTATTGTAGGCAACAATCTATAAGAGAGTGCAGCATGCTCTCTCTCCCTCCATCCTGACCGACTCACCCTCTTCCCCCTTCTCCCTTTCTTTTAGCAGTGAGCAGCACTGCAGCCCAAACAAACAATGTCCTGCCGGGAGCATTTCAGAGAGATTACAGAGCAAAGAGCTTTCTCAACCTTTTCTTCTAGTCCCCTCACCCCAGCACCAGCTCTGCTTTCTAAACTCAGCATGAGTCATGTGTTCGGGTTTGCACGTCTGTCTGTCAGTGTTTCTGTCTATTTGCCTACTTGTCAAATGCTAGAAGGATGCCGTGCTTACGTTCCGCTTGCAGCTGAACAAAGTAGCCCAGGGTGAGTGCCATGGTCTGAGAATCCACTGTGTTCAGGACCTTGGCAGCCGACGTCCCCGATAAAGGAATGCCGTTGTGCTGGATGTAGTAGGTCATCTCTGCTGGATTTTTTGACCCTGACACCCTACGGATGCTCACCATCTGATTGAAAAAGAAAACACATGACATATGTTTCCTGGAAGTACAGCACACTCAATATCAGCTGTTACTGAACGGCCGGTTCATCGTTATGGAGTGGCTTACATTACAGAGAGGAAAACAAAAGTTAAACCATGCATTTACGCGAGGAGTCTCATGAGAGGAAAAACCACATGGACAGAAGAGAGTACTTGTTTAGTAAAACATTCAACCTCTGGCTTGTTTTGATGAGCAATTAGCAGATGATGAGCTGGAAAGCTCCCTAATTATCAGGGGCTGACCACAAGTAATCATGCAAGGGTGTGCAGAAGTGCGTATCAAAGTGTGCATCTCATGAAATATTCATACTGTAAGAAATAAACCAAAAAACTACTGGATTAATGCTTTCATTAGACTTCTGAGTAACAAACAAAAACATCAGAATAAGAGTCTAAAGTGATGTACTGATTTCACTCCCTAATCCTGTGCATCGGAGGCTGTTTGTTCTTCCAGAGATAGTCAGACGTGGCCCTCCCCACGAGCTGCCGTGCCAATTTCTTACCTGGACGGTGTAGCTACCTACAGCAGTGGCTCGTCTGAAGCGAGTGCCCTGCTGCCCTGCCAACACAAACAGCTCTGCCAGCCGCTGCTCCATTAGACTGGCAAAGCTTTGGTACTGTCCCTCCAGGCTGGCGTTGTCCACGTCCTGGATCACTGCAAACGCAGACGAAAGAAAGAGGACGGCCAGATGGTTGTTAAGAGAGAAAATAAATTATTTGGCCAGGAGAGAGAGAAGCTCAATGAAAGAAGAGGTGGAGGCAAAATTAGAAATGTGTGTGCGGATGAGTGTGTGCGTGTGTTAGACAAAAACACACTGTGTGATGTCAGTAAGACTTATGCAGGATTCCCAGGCTGTAAGGGCCTTATGGGAAGCTCACGTTGCTCTGTGTCTGATGGATATGTAAGTTGACAAGTTACTATTAGCCATAACAACTCGATAACCTTCTGATAAATCAGGGCTGTGGAAGCTTGTTTTTGCAGTCTTTCTGTCCCCTAGTGGTCAAACATCACCTAATGCAGCTTTAATCTGTTCCCTTTTATCAACAGTTGAAAAGCAATAATCCTGGTTGTACATCTTGTTCAGTGGGAGTAAATCCCATTATCTACGGGACGACCTTGAACTGACTCGGCCTCTCATCGCAGTAAGTGCAGGGTTAAGAGCTACACAGCCTGATCTGAAAGGCCCATTCATTATACAGTATAGCAGTGTGGGTGCCCTTGAACACTGTGAAATATATTCATGTTGCTCAGTACGTGTAGCCATTCATAAAGCCAGCAGAGGAAATACTAAAAGAAAACAGGAATCATTGCATCCAATGGCTCATGTGAAAGGAGGCAGTTTATAAACAGATATATAAAGATGTAAACATATGCATAATGTCTTTCAGTTTCCATGAATAGTGCCCTGTATGAAATTCACAGTTGTAAAGGTACATTCAGATACATCTTGCTCAGGTGTTTTTTGTGTCATGAAGTATTAAAGAAAGAGAAGAAACAACTTGTCAAACATATACCATCTGAGTACGGTCACTGCAGCAAGAGAGGATCAAAACAATGGATGCATTATACAACATAACACACGAGTTCCCCCTGAAGACATTATGTTTTTTAATATTTAGTTAAAGAAAAAGATTTGAAACAATGATATCCCTACCTGTAATAACCCAGAAGTCTCTGGTAGCAATGGAGGTGTTCAGATTGTGGTACTCCAGTGCTGTAGGGACATAAACACATGATCATTTCCCCTCTCAGCATCAGCATTAATCAAGCATTAATCTTCATGAAGTAAAACATTTACTCTTTAATATTCACAAAGCAGTTTTACTTCATTTGATTTTTACTGTAGCAAAAAAAGAATATCATATAAAAACAGCTTGTAACAAAGTAAAATTGAACAAAAAAGTGAAAAATTAGAAAGTGAAATTGAATATGAAAAGACAAAAGGTGAAGATGCAAGGTAAAAAATATGTAAAGCCAAAGAATTACATGATCATCTTTTCACACGTTCACACATATTTTCGCTTACATAATGCTTTTTAAAATGTTCAGCTGTGTGGCAACAAAGAGCTGCAGCCTACGGAGCCCCTGATTGGTCACATCATTTTTTTTTTCTAGTTCGCGCGCTCATTTTACTAAAATCGGCACATGTTTTATTCACGTGTGCTCATTTGGTAAAACGTGTGCATGAAATACTTGAATCGCACGCACAATACATTCACTGCCCACAGTTTCATAAAACCAGAAGGAGCAATTTTGACAAGACAGCTTGTAGCTACATTTATTTGCTATTTTTTCACGTTATTATGGATAGGGATTTAATGATAAAGTTTTATTTCAGTTTGGGTATGCATTATGGAGACTTTATAATGCATCCCCAAACTCTTATTGTCAACCCTTGCTAGTCAGAGCACCTTAACGCGGACATCCCTTGTTTTGAGTACTTTGTGTGCAGGATTTAAGAATTTCGTGTGCACGTTTCACTATTTCGTTCGCACATTTACTAAATCGTGCATACGATTTAGTAAAACGAGCGCATGAACTAGAAAAAAAACATGATGTGACCACTCAGGGGCCCCTTTCTAGAGAAAAACAGTTATAAAAATTATTTTATTTCCACTGCTGCAACTGTGCTGTCATTGCAACAAGTGGTGGTCTCGCAAGCCAGACATTTTCTTATTTTGAGGAGCCAGTGCTCATACACTTGGGCCAAATGTATAAAAACCTCTGAAACTTCTTGTGAGGACGGGGGAACAGTTTACAGTTTGGTGCATTTTGTGCGGTTGAAATCTCAGTCTAAAGCCTCATTATCACTGCATGTCAGACAAATAGTGAAGCAAGGAGAGCTTTCAGCTGCCTGAGCTCTGCTTGTCTCTGTGTTCTGTTACATCTATTTCCTGCCTGATTAAGCTCTTGTGCTGGAGGCTGGTGCAGTGTTTGGGGGGATGCTGTATCACTGGCCTGTGAAAGCAGACTCGCTACAGAAATGTACACTCAGGCATGACGGGAGAGAGGAGAAAGTGGTGGGGGGTGGGGGAGGTGGGGGGGTTGAGAGGAACAGCAAGGGCTTTGGCATTGTTAATGGATAGGGCTGCAGGGCTGTCAGCAAAATCAGTCCAGCATTGTCTATAAGTTTGAATCATGTGGAATATTAATCGACGAGGAGGTTTCACATGAGCCTCTGCTGTTGTGTGATGAGAGCCTCAGGGATACAGACTGAAGAGCATTTATAAGTCATTCCAAGAGGTGGAAAAAAATTCATAGGCAGAAAGCTATTATTAAAATAATACTTCATATTTTGCACCAGCGCTTGGGTTATAGTTTTCAACGATTGTTATGGTCTAAAAAGAGACATTTTGCAAACAGCTCCACTCATATTCCACCTGAGAGAGATTGTTGAAGAGCAGAGGGGGAGTAAAAGAGCTGAGCGCAGCCGTCCAGCCTACACCAGCGCCACAGGAGCGACAGGAGTACTCTGTGCTACAAACAGGCACTTCGGAGTGGTGTGAGATCCCGGGCCTTTTTCTGTCAGAGCAGAGCCCAAGGTGGTATGAGAATCCCCCACTGTTAATTATTTACTGCGATAATTGGCTTTGAAGTGAGGAGGCAGCCGCTGCCAGCATATGCTCACACCTCCTGCAAGCAGTGTAATATCACTAATGGCGGAGCTACAAAACAAACAGGGCAAAGTCACTGTCACACATTCTCTCATTCTTTCTTTTACTCTCCTGTCTTACTGGGTTTTTCTCCATGTCAGTTTCTGCTCCCTTAGAGTCCCTTCTTGGTATTTAGTTGCCTTCCTCTCTTTCTCTGCTCCCCAAAAGAATCATCCTGCTGGCGGGCAACTTCACTTTCTAACTTAATTCAATCCACAACACAAAATGAGTTTTAATTTAATGCTCGCCAGCAGAAATCCTATTTATCTTGATTTAAACAGTCTATAAACCAAAACTGCTATCTGCCCTCAGTGACACTGATGCTGTATCCCAACTCAGGAGCTGCGTCCTTCAAAGACTCGATTTAAGGGATGTAACCCGGGACTTTTTTCTGTTTTGGTTTAGTCATAATCACACCAAAGGCTCCTGCAAATACGCTTTAGAAATACAACCTTCTTTTTCCCAGTTTGGAGGAAACAACCTCTAAATGTTATATCTTATGTATCTTCGGTGGCCCTCAGTATCCCATAATCCACTGCAGGCTGGGCGATTGTGTAATGGCACATTGAGGCCGTCTACATCAACTCATAAAGTAGGGAAATGTTAGATGACCATGTCTTGTTTACCAGGCATTTGGTTCAGCTGGCTATCAGTCACCTGTATATACATCACATCTGGACCAATGAAAAAGCCACTGCAGGAGGAAAATAATGGAGGTCAGGTATGAACTCAACTGTTCTTGTCAGTATGATCATGTGACACCGATCTTGATTTATTTTCACTGGCTGCCCATCAAATTCAGAATTAAATTCAAGGTTCTTGTGATCACATTTAGAGCCTTTCATGGTCAGGCATCTGCTTACATTACTTACATCTGCTGCAGCCCTACATTGCCAGCAGGTCTCTGAGGTCTTCTGATCAGGGTCTGCTGGTTGCTCCGCGGTCCAGGCTTAAAACTAAAGGGGACTGTGCTTTTGAAGTTGTGGCCTCTAAACTGTGGAATTCTGTCCCTTTGGACTTAAGATCTGTTGACACTGTGGACACCTTTAAAAAGCAGCTCAAGACCCATTTGTTTAGACTTGCCTTTGTGTAATTTTACTTTTATTTTTATTTTTATTTGTGCTATTTCTATTTCTATTCTATGTTTTATGTCTGTATGTATGCTGGTTGTCTTATTTCATTTGTGAAGCACTTTGTGACATCCCTGCTCTTGAAAGGTGCTATATAAATAAAGTTACTTACTTTCTTACTTAGTAGTCCATCTCTAACCCCAGGTCACGGGGTGTTAGAGATACATGGAAGTCACTGTACTTAACCATATCCTGTTAAAATGCTTATAAGTTGTATATCATAAGCTAGGGTGAAACATCATAATTCAACTTGGCTGAGTTTACTAGTGGTATTTTCCACTTTGGTGCCGTTTGAAAGAATATTTGAGTGGGACTGCACTAACACATTTTGGTCTCTGTGAGGCTAGATGTCTAGTTGCTTCACTTTTAGGTCCTGCAAAGGACACACCAGCCCCTGAACTGGGAAACCGTGTGTGTCTTTCCAGATATTATCAAATATTATATAAAATATTCCTGTCCTAACAGCACTGAACCGAACATGAACTTTTGGTTCTAAATTCTGCTAAATGTGGTCCAGCCAGGTACACTCTGGGACGTTAGAGAAGATCCAAAGCCCATTTACCCACTGGGCTCAGCAAAAGAGAACAGGAAGGTTAAAAAAAAAAAAAGTGCTTTCCTACATGGTAATACAGGGAAGCCCCTGGCTTTAATTCCTGGCTCAAGCATCAACTCTGCTGTGATCCTGAGCATGATCTTACAGAGCCAAAGCTTTGTCTTGTCAAACTGACCAAGGTCTGGAGAAATTCAAGCACTGCAGCTGGTTAGAAACCATTTAAAATTAGGCTAGGGAGACTTATTTCTGCTTGAACAGAAACCAGAGGTGCAATGTCCAGGCGCGGACCTCTTCAAATCCACAGCCGATCCAATGGCTGCCTCTGGATTTCCAAAGTCTCCTTGACCCAATGCGTCTTTATATACATTTTCACCAGACCTCCTTGAGCTTGATAAGGCATATAACCTATAACACTGTGTCTACACAGGAGGCGTAGTGTGAGCAGCATGTCAGCAGAGCAGCAGTTCAGTCCTCTGTCAGTGTCTACACAGGATGCATTCAGGCACAGTACTGAGTGCAGGTCAGCTGCGTTTTGGCAGCTCTCAGATCCCAATACACAACCACTGTAGTTACGTGCGTAAAACAGAAGAAAATAGACACGCCGTAAGAGTGCGGAACAGGAAAGATTGTTTACCCTGCTTGTGCTATTGGCTACTATCTGGAGAGGTTTAAAGCAAACTTGACTTTAGGGTACATGGAGGAAGATGTCACTTGTTATTGCTTCAGAACAGTGGCAGCTAAAAGGCTCCTGCATGAAATACTCTACACTGTGAAAGTCCCATGGCTTTTGGTTACACTAACAACAACAAGGGAAGCACAAATCCAGAATGTAAAGTCTGGTTCCTGTTAGACATTGACCCTGACAGCCTGAACATTTCCAGCCGATTTCTGGGTGAACCTGTGTGTGCAAAAGCTTCAGGCCCTTCACCAGCTGCAGGTGCCCAGTTATTTAGCTGAACCTATATTCTGAATTTACAGTGAACAAGGTCAAGCAAAACAGTGAATCTCTCCCTCAGGGATCAATAAAGTACCATAAAAATGATGTCTCATTATATCTCAGAGGTCTGCATCTGTCATATCTCCCTCTACGGAGCAGTTTACATATCATTCCCCAGTTACACTGGGGATGGAAACAGGCTGCACACTGGGACTCCACTAAGATTGCTGTTTAGGCTCCCGCTGATTCCCTGTCAGTCTTCATTTGTTTTTCTCTGAGTACAACTCCAACACAGATGGAGCGCTAGGCTGAGTATGTCCTCAAAGGAGGCTGAGATGAAAGGCATGGGCTTAGTTGTGTCTTTGCATCAACTATCTTTAAGTGACTCAATCATTAAAAAACAACTGTGATCGTAAAAGCAGCAGAACAGTCACAAACATCCAATTACTAAGGAACTGGACGTCAGTCAAGCTTAGCGATTGAATTCCTGAGTTCTGTCATTGCCTAGACAGACCTTCTGGGATAGTCCGGTCCATGTGAATGCAAAAAAATGCTCAGAAAACAACCACTTTCATTGCATTGAACCCACTGCAGTTGGTTGGATCGGGTCTTGATTTCTACTTGTATAGTCAATCAATATGCCAGTTCCTTTGTCCAGATGTCTAGAACCAAAGATGAAAGACCAGCACGCTTTGTGAGACACAGCCTGAACAGATTATATAGACACAAGGAAAAAACAAGACAATTGCTGAATCTAATTTCTATTTGGAGAACAAATCATTCCCAAGAGGGCACGAGAACTACTTTTGGTGTCTCTTCTTGTAAGGCTGTTGAGTTACTCATGACTAACAAGACGTATTTTTGAATGCAAATTGTAACTTACGCTCAGCAATGACAAGTGGTGGATAGAAGAGGAAGTAGCCCACAAGCTCAGCTGACAGCTGACCAAGGAGGTTTGAGGCAGTGGTGCCATTAAGGAAGACAGTCCCATTCCTCACAGTGTAGACCAATGACACAGCAGGAGAGGCTGCTGCCTGGGAGACACTCAGCATCTGGGGGAAAAAAACAAAAAGAGTACAGGCTCAGTAAGAGGAGGGCACAGAAAAAGATTTATATATGTATAACCACATAAAAGGCTCGGGATTACATTACTGTAATGTGCAAATCTAAAAGATTAGTACAAATCTTGTAGAACAAAATGACATAGAGATGACAAACATCAAAAAATCAATTATTGTCTTGGATCAACAAATATGAAAATCATCAAGAAGCACAACGGCTGGGAAATTGGCAAAGCATGAAAGAGTGCAAAAATATTGTAGTATTTCACCCATGCGTAACCGTCAAATTAGCTTTAATATAGGGTGCACTTTAATGTGGCGGCTCATTCAAATTAATACAAACATTGCCTCCCCAAACATAATTAATTTGCATCTGAGAAGCAGCTCTTGTTTAAAAGGCAAAGCCTGATGCACTGAGGGACAATTTTGCACAAATGGCACATAGTTTGCATCTGTTTGTAGCTGCCAAATCACCTAAACCACATAGTAATATTGATGTGTAACAGGGGACACAACTGTTGAAGTTACATCTATTCTAATATGCTGCAAACAATATTTAGCATCTAGCTTAACTTATGTTTGGGTTGCTGGATGGTTCTGCATCCATGGACATTGTCCGAAAAAAGTGATTATCTGAGTGAGGATGACTACTTGATCCATTTAAGTACAATGACACCAGAACACTTGACTGCACAAGTTTCAACACTGGCATCATGTTAAAACCCACATCATTACCACTGTAACAGTACTGAGAACACCTACACAATGCTAGGACTGTTACACCACAGTACCTGAACAGAGAGTCTGCCGTTGGTGTTGAGCACTTTGGCCTGCGCTTCAGAAAACACCTTCTCTAGCCTCTGTTCCATCATCTGAGAGAACCGACAGGACCGAGGATCGTCACCTGCTCCCACAAACTGCAGCACTGGAACATAAAAACAAAATGAGCTCACAAAGCTGTAGACTGGCAGAGCTATTATTCCTCCGGATGCTACAACATTGTGTTTTTGCTGTCTTTGGTGTATATATTGGGAACACAGAGAATATGATATATATTATTTTAGGTCTTATGTACCTATATTCTGACTAGACATGCAATATTGTCATTTCCTCCTCTGATGTTGTATCACAAGATTTATTTTATTTTCTTGCTTCTCAAACCTTGTTTCCACTGAATTTGCTTCAGTGCACAATCACAGCAGGAACAAATAAGAACAAGTCTCAAGCTGATCTCTGACTTATTTTATGCTTCCATCCTGACTGAACACTCGCTGACCTGTTTTCAGCTGGAGGCCGGAGGCTGGGCTGGGTCTCCATGATGCAACTGGGAGGGGCAGGGCTGTTACCATGGGGAGGTACTGTCGCAGGTCTGCAATCAGCTTATCACGGCCATAGGAGTCCAAGCCTTCCAGCACTACAGAGGCAGGGTAAACCATGTCCCCTCCAGTCACGTGATAAGCCACTGTCATGTTGGGAGAACCAAATACTGTCTCCACCTGAGAGGGTACAGTAGAGAGGAGAATTACATGTCTTTGAAGAACCATATTGGTAGATTTTAGCATGTTTTTATGCTTATACCTGAGTGGGCGATATTAAAGAGTCACCACACCCAGCATCACTAATGGGTATGGTCAGCTGCGGTGTCCTTCTTGCCCCTGTAACCACACCCAACAGTGATGTCACAGGGTCTTGGAGCACACTTGTGCATCACTACAGCAAGGTGAGAAGTTAAACCACTGGAGGTCAGCAAAAAGTTAAAAGTTAAGTTGATCTTTAATCAAATCTTCTAACACTTTCTACAATTTTATATCATGATAGATATTGAGATACGTTTTCTGAAAATTCACTTGAGAAACCATAATGATGGCTGAATTCCATTTAGCTGCTTCAGTTTCTGGGTCCTGGCATTGTTCATGCTGACTCACTGTCACACTGTTGTGAGCCATTGTTAATTATTAGTAACACCTATGCTTTTCCTACTACAGTATGACAAGTCAACATGTCTGCTGTGAAAAAGGCCGATCTGAAGCAAGTTTCAAGTTTATATTCATACCATACTGAAAAGAAAAATCCACCGCATTAAAACTAGTAAATCAATTGAAAATTGTACGCATGCTTTGGGAAATGGATGGCCATGATGTAAAATATTCATAGTTAATCGGCAAAAACATATTTGTGGTATGGTGCTTAAGGCAGGATCAGAAGGTAGTGTCAATCAGTCATATTAGCAAATGAGCTGAATGACAAGATATTGAACTGTATTGGATTGATGGAGCACTTAAGAGTGTATCTCAACCACTCGCTAATGAAAGCACGAGCAACAGGAGGGAGAGCGATTATGGAATACAGATATGTGGAGAGAACCAGGAGGGACTGAAGGGCTGCTGGGAGGAGAGAGGAGAGAGTAAAGATGGGCGAGACATGGGAGAGACTTTTAAATAGGGAGTTTGGGACAAAGAGGCTTATGTTCCTTCGCTTCTTCCCTCAAGAGGCCAGGTATCGCTGCGTTCTCATTCTCACAGAAACACGGGTGAAATCTGTGTGTTTCGTAACTGTGTGCCATGACACGTACAAATGTGTTTGTCGGAAAGAGTTTGACTTTTTGGTGAACTGCATGTACGTGGAAACTGGAAAGGGAATGATGACAGATGTGGCGAAACTCGGTGTGTGCGCGTAGGAGAGGTGAAACCATTCAGGTCCGTTATCTAAACCCATCTGAAAGCCTGTGCTGACAAGGAGATCCACTGGCCAAAACACTGACAGCCTAGACTCTCTGTAGCTGAGAGTCACCAGTCTGCCTCCTCACAATTCAGCCTTGTTACGAGCTCTGTGAAAAGAGCCCTTTATTATCACTTCATCCTCTCAGGCTTCACCCATGTGAAGGTGTTATTAAGAGATTGCATTTCCAGCAAGCCAGAGATTGGTAACAAACCCACTAACTATATCTCAAAGAGTGTGAAAGACTGCCAACAGATTAACCATACAGATCTCAGTGGTTTTCTAAAAGTTTCAAGTCACTGGAGAGCCCTGACTGCAAGACACAAAAATAGCTTACTTTTATCTTTTCTTAAAGGTTCCAAATGGTTTTAGTCTTGTGGTTCAACTCATTTAGTCTATTTCTCATCATCTTTTTAGCATCAGCACGGCACATCGCTCTCCTCCCAACCATTTATAACCTATAATTAAACACAGAAGCAATTTCCCTTGCCAACAGCTTGCTTCCCATTGGATGAGAGAGCAGTGCTACTAAAAGGAACCCAAGCAATGTTAAAATGGGTGACAGGAGTGCACTGAAGCAAGACACCTCCAGAGACTACAGAGAGAGAGAAAGAGAGAGTGAGTGAACATGTGAGAGCACTGACCTTCACATGGGCAGGACGAATACACAGGCCTCACTCTCAATTATCTGATACTTCCACACTGAGAAATACAAAACGCCGAGACATTTCAGAGGATACAAGTAAACACACACACAGAATCATGCACACACAGTTGTGCTTAACACTTGCTCAAAACTGCAACACTCTAAAGGCACTCCGATCCACTGGAGACTAGGAGGAGAGAATTATTTTTATGTAGGGAAGGAATCCCATTGCTGCTTCAGTCATTTCCAGAATCCTGCAAACTGTTTTTACAACCAAATTTAATTCCAGCCATTTAATTTTTTTTCAACATGTTTCAGCGTGCTACAGTAGCTAACATCATTCCCAGAGGAAGTCTTTATCTCCCCATTTTACACACGAGCACTCACATATTGACTCAAACATACACATTTCTACTTCTCACCGACTGCATTTCAGCATAGCTTCTCATAGCAAAGAAGAGAGGTGCTCCTGATACAACGTCACACTGAGCAGAGGTATTAGAGGCTTATTGAAAAGAGAGAATGGTTTTGGCACAGTGGGAACCATGATTGGTTCCACAAATGGCTAATCCACAGACATAAAGATCATTGTGTGTGCACTGGATCTGTTTGTGTCATTATTGCAGGGGAAATGCTGGGATTGGTTTACTCCTGAGTATTTTTTGTGAAAGATTGGCTTTTGGTGAAGTGTGGAGAGATTCTGTAGACTCTCCGGTTGTAAATAAAAGTCTCTTGCAAATATGAGGGAACTGGAGCAACAGTTCTCATCTACAGCACTGCTACAGTCCTAATCTAAATCTTGTTTTAGTGTTGGTACAGTTACTCAAATATGTGACATCACCCACTGCCTTCTGGGACACATTCAGTCAACCTAATTTCTATATTAGTCCTCATCTCTTCTCGCATAGCCTACATGAGGGTCCTTGGTATAAGTGTCTAATTCACTCCACGCTAATAAACCTCCAGATTTCTGGTGAGGGCACAATTAGGAACCATTCACTTTTCACAAGTGTTAGAAGATTGTTTGATTATTTAGCCCGAGCAACAGTTTGGGTCTGTAAAAAAGTAGTTGTCAATCAACATGTCATATTCACAAACTACTTCAAAGGAAAAAAATTACATCTGTGATATACCTCACATAATATGTGAGATGTGAGCTTCAAATAAACCTGTTCTTTATATTCAGAGGCTTGAATAGCAATATATTTGAATACCTTTTACGCTGTACACTCAATGCACAACTTCCCACTGCACAATAAACCAAATTCTCAGCATCAGAGCACTGGCAGAACTTTCAACACTTCCCAAGACAAGGCTGAAAAAAAAACTTTTTTTTCTTTCTGAATTCATTTAAAACTTATTTTTGCATTCATTTGGACTCCAACTCTACTTTAGGTCACAGGGTTTGTTTTAGAAATGTAAGCAATAATTGTCGACTCTTCAATCTGTGTTTGTGTATTGATACTAGTTGATGCCGTAGAAATAAAAGCAGCAGTGTGGATTTCACTTACTGACTAGTAAGAAAAGATAATACTGTCTTTATGTGAATCAAGCATGCTACTCTGCCCTCAGGTTATGATAACTCCTTCAGTTCACTTTAGTGACATTTTCAGAATCAGAGAAATTGTGAGCACTTCTTACATGAATCGCTACCTTTTCACAGCTTTACCATTGTATATATTTGTAACGTTAACATATATTAAAGGTACCTTGAGGAGTTTTTGACCACCAGTAGTGCTATGGAGCAATGTTTTAAGAGTGGGTCCCGTACCAAGAAATGTGGCCACAAATGTAGCAACAAAGACAAGCAAGAACAAGATGTCAAGCAAGCAAACATGGATGTAAACCATGCAGGTTTTAAATTCTTAGAAAACTGGATTTACAAATGTTTTGTACAGAAGGTAATGCATTCAACACACTTGTTAGGCCTAAAGGATGCACACAATGTGTTTTGGTGAGTAAGTAATTTTGTTTGTTTAAAGAAACTCCACAGGGTATATTTGAGTCTATATGGATAAATGTATTTAAGTATATATCCATTAGCTGAAACTGATAACAGTCTGACCTGAGCCTGGGCAGAACTATCATTCAGAGCTTTTCGGAGGCCCTGACTCAGTCCCCTTCGCAGGTTCTGCCTTTGAATGCTGTCCAGCCTGTTTCTTCTCACATAGATGGAAACAACTAAAAGAGATAGAGACAGAGAGACAGACACACAAAAAGAGGGAGAACCCAAGACAGACACCAGACAAAACATGTTAGACTAAAAATAAAATTTCACTTTTTTTTTAAGACTGTGGCTTAAAGTGTTGTTTACCTGTTTTCACCCACAATCTCTCTGTGATGTTGCACTGCTGTGGTGGAGCCTCTGTCGTGGTGGTAAAAGGGGAAATGAAGATGGTTGTGGCACCCCTGGGAGGGCTTGTTCTGGGGACAGGTGGTGTGAATGTTCTCCTGCTGGTTTGAGTCCTGACAGCTGTGGTGGTCGTCGTTCTCCTGGTCACAGGTGCAGGCTGTGGCGTGGTAGTGATGGTAGACTGTGTGGTTCCGGTGGTGACTCTTAGGGAAGACGTGGTAGTGGTGGGGTTTCTAGTTTTGGTGGCTGAAGCTACAGTTGTGGTGGTAAGCTTGACAGAGGCTGTTGTGGTGTCCTGTCGAGGGGGCAGAGGTGATACCTGAGATGTCCTCTCGGTAGGCCCAGCAGAAAGGGTAATTCTGACTGATTGAGAGGGGGCTAGACTGGCCACTTTTTCTTTGGGGAAAGTGAGCGCAACTGCTCTGGATGTTCCAGCTGTTAGCTCATCCGTCCCCGTCTCTGTAAGGACAACAAACGTCTCAGTCACTTCCTCTGAGTGATCGGAATCTATTGATAAGATCAGACCTGGTGATGAAGATGGAAATGTGGCTGGTGCAGCTTTGACAGACACAGGTGAAGATGCAGTGCCTGGGTACATGGTTGGTTTGATTGACAATATCATGCCAGCTGAATGTAATGTTGTTGATGACGAAGACAATGATGATGACGCTTTAGAAGACATTGAAGTGGGGGGTTTCGTGTGTAAGGAGGACAACTGAGAAGCTTTGATACTACTGTATGATGGTGGTGAAGTCTCTGAGGATGATGATGATGAATGAAATGAAGAAGATGATGGCACCAGCTCTGTTGGTAGGATTAACCCCCTCAGTTTCGAATCAGTTGTGTTATTGATAGTGTCAGTGCCAGAGAAATTGAGTGCAAGGTTGTTTGGAAGTGTGACAGCAGTATCAAATGCAGATTCATGAGAGTCAACATCTGCCAGAGGGGGGCTGTGCTTGCCCTTATACACCAATGCAAGAGGAGAAGCTTGTGAAGATGTTACAGAGTCAGTAGTTGTGTGAGAGAGGGATAGAAAACCCTCAGAACCCCGTGCTGATGGAGCAGCAGTGGCCCCTTGCTGTACATTGACAGCCACAGCAGATCTGAGATTAGCCGGGGACAAATTCAGGCTCTGTTCTTTATCTCCTGATGTGCTTTTAACATATGTAAAAGATGGATGCTCTCCAACAGTTGGATAAAGTGAATATGGATCACTGGCGACTACAGTTGGATCAGCTGAATTCAATATATGCGCATTAAGCTCTTGTCCGTCTTCCAGCTTTGGATGTTCATACGATGGTCCATCTGCTTGCAAATTAGAATCTGCCCTATCAAAGCCAATAAATGTATTTTCTAATTCAGAGGCAGTGCTTTGAAAAGACATAGGCTTGGTGGCTTTCCACTTTGTATACGGTGCCATTAGTTTTGTGCCAAAGCTGAAAATAGCACTGAATGTGTCACTGCTGTTTTGTCCATCACTGGAGGAAGCAGTTGCAGCAGAGGAAGCAGTGGAGGGAATGGTTGTTTGTCTGCCTAAATAAAAATTTGATTTATCGCCTCTCACGCTGGTGTTTGGTCCCTGAGAGTTTGTCCTCGGTGTTATAATGATTTCTGACCAGGAGGAAGGAGAGGGCTGCTCATAATGGTCCATGAGTGTCACATCGTCTTTATGAGAAAGACTTTTAAGAGACTGTAATGCAGCATCAAAGGTTCCTGGAGAAAAAGGGATTTCAGTGCGAGATCCTTTGCCAGAGCCTTCAGAGCCTTTATTCAACATCAAGAAATCTTTTATAGTCATGAAAGATGTAAACAGTGTTGTGAACTGCCCTGATGGAACACCCTGCTTGTAAAACGTAGAATCTCTGATTAGAGTAGACTTTTCATTTCCATAAAATAAAGGAGAAACTGAACTTTTTGCGGCATTTCTGTGGAAGCTCTCAGCAGGCCTCCCTCCATATGCCATGAGAACATCAGAGTGTGGTGATGTTTTACTGTTTCCTGCACTTGTTTCCACCTCGAAAGTAGAAGGTATACTGTCGCCAGCTCTCTTGGATTTTATGATATGAGCAGAGAGTTCAGCTGAGGACACTGTCTGGTGAGATTTATTGGGAGGTGGAGTTAGACCAGACGCTGAATAAAACTTGTGGGGAAACGGAAGTAAAGATCTTGTTTGAAAAGGTCTTTGTGAGGGGGTAATTTGGGATGATAAAGAGACTTTGAGTTGGTCTGCAAAATTAACCTCGCTGTTGACAGACAGGCCAGTGTTGTTATAAGTGTTGTTGTGGTTTGGGCTGTGACTGAGAAACAAGGGCAATAAGTATGTAGGCTGAGTGGGGTGTGAAAGACTTTCGTACATGGTTTTATAGGTCATATCCTTTGCTGACCTAACTGGCAACGCTGAACCAAAAAGAGACACTGTCCTACTATTGGAGGAAAAAAACATTTTTGGCATCGTCCATCCTCTAGGCTCCTGAGTTATGCCCTTCAGAGACCCTGTTTGTGTTACAAATTCTCCAACGTTTATGACTCCATTACTTGGCAAATGAAGTGAATCTGACTCTGATGTGGAGGAGGTTGTTCCTGTTCTGGTGATCGAACTGAGGATGGAACCAGTGGTGGACTCTGGCCATGTGAGAGAAAGTGAGTTATTCAGGTGAGCTTGAGCAGAAATGGATTCAAGCCCTGCTCCTACTATCTTTCCCTGGTTGTAATTTATATTGATGGTGGGAACTCTGGGGCTGCCGTGACCCACTGCCATCAGTAAATCACCAGGATTAGATGCATGCTCTGAGGACACCATGCCAGAGTGGATAGGTGTTAGCTTAGTGACTGCAGTTTCAGAGAGAGACGTTTTACCTGGTGGAGTCTCGGAGGAAACTGTAAAAAATGATCCAGTGGGTCTGAGCGTCATTGCTGGTGATACATTTGGATTTACGACATGTGAACCGAGAGGCGACATGATTACATCTCCAACGCTTTTGTGAACAAAAGTCTGACTATCTACTGCTGCCTTGTTCTCCTTTTCCGCATATGCTGTTCGATTTAACATCTGCTGTATGACATGACTAGAAACTGAATAGCCTTCAGGATGGGCAGACAGCAGTGCTGATGTGGGATTTTGTAAATTGCCCTGCTGCCTTAGAACAGCTTGACTCTCTTGATTGGAGGGAAATGAGGTGCTAACTT
Organism: Oplegnathus fasciatus; assembly: GCA_003416845.1. Classification (NCBI taxonomy): domain Eukaryota; kingdom Metazoa; phylum Chordata; class Actinopteri; order Centrarchiformes; family Oplegnathidae; genus Oplegnathus; species Oplegnathus fasciatus. The sequence continues at coordinate 503,029 of NTHP01000118.1, read as the reverse complement.
CAAGATTATTGCCCGATACAGAGTTCATACCTGGGTTCTGGGTTTGAGAGGGCCTGTATAAAATCTTTAAAAGATTTTGTCCATGGTTAGGAGTAGAATACGATGCATATGTGCTGGTTGCTGGTGTCTTGACTACTTTCGTGCTTGCACTCCTTATGTATTTTCCACTCACTCCATGGATTTTATCCACTGATGAGTAAAAGGAGTGTTTTGTCACTTCATTGCTCTTTTCAATGCTGGTTTCACTTGGAAAGTGTGATGGTTTTGTTGTAGTGCTTTGCAGTCCCTGTGTAACAGTTGAATGAGTGGTGGATTGTGTGGTTGTTAGACTGCCTGTCAAACCCAGAGACCCTGCTGGTGATAATGCTGCTGTTTCTGTCTGAGGGGCAGGGCTGGACACAATCCCACCCTGTATCCACCCAGCAGAAGAAGATGGAGAAAATAGAGACACCACGGATGATGACACAGAGGAAGCGGATGGAGCTGATGGAGACATTGTTGATGACAACAAAGAAGATGATACTGTCGATGATGAAAACGATGAGACATTCTTGTTTCCATCCATAAAGGACTCATGTGATGGCCTAGAGACAGTCAATGCCATGGCAACAGTCTGAGGTGGTGTGGTGTGTTGGTGAGACATGTTGGAAGTCAGACCTGAGCTGGCGGGGAGGATCCTGTCTCCTGCAGATGATGATGAGGAGGACATCTCTGAGCCCTGGCTGGAACTATGTGAAGGCCATTGGGTGGTGTGGGTCTCGTCCCTGGTGATAGTTGGCGAGGTTCTACTTTGATCAAGGCTCACCGGATGTTTGACAGTTCCCGCCATGACGGTTAAGACAGACGAAAAGGCAGGCTGCCCTGATAAACCTTCCCCCTCAGACTCTGAGTCACCATCTGAATGGACGACTGAGAAAGGCATCTCCTCTGCCACCGACAAGTCAGCCAATGGATGAGCAGGAGCACCTGTGACTGCGGGGTCGCTTGGTAAAGACGAGGAGCCAGAGGCATCATAGGTGGGTTTTTCTGTTAACAGAAAAGAAAGTAAAAACACAGATTAATATTGGTAATCATACCAATAAAGGCCTACTTTTAAAGCTGAAGCTATATTTAATTCCATTTGAAGTGACTCCACTGAAATGCTCGTACGTGTTGGTCAAAACCCTTTATAAAGTGTTGATAAGTTGTAACTAATGGTTTTGTCATTACTTTATAAACCATTTATTAATCCTATACTATGTAATGGTGACACTGTTTCTAAATTACCTCAAACCTAGTTTGGCATTTCGGTACTGCAATTTCTTGTTACTTATCAGCCGACATATCCACAGATACCTTTATATCTGCACTAAGCTAATATTGGCCGATTTATTAGACTGGGACTAGTTGCTAGGGGTTTATCCTTTCTATTTGGTAACAGTGCAGTTATAAATGTAGGGAATCCATTAATCAATACTCGTGGGTTTCTAATTTTCTAATAAGCCATCAAGTCTGCAGTTAGAAATGTTAGTAAGTCATTAATAAAGGCTTTTTTCAACAGTCCATCACATCTGCAGCTGTGAATGTTAATTAGTTGTTAATATATCGATTTTGGTTCAGAAACAAAACAAAACAAAAGGCAGGTGTCATTCTAGAGGAGGATAAACACCAGCCAAATGGGTTTTTTTTTTCATAACCTGGCAACCCAAAAGCAGTTCATATTAATGGCTCACAACCGATCTATAAGCCATTAGTGAATGATTTATTAAACCCATTATAAAGGGTGCTTTATTAGAAAGTGGTACCAAATTCCTGCTGTCTATAAGCCAAAAAACTGTAGAGACTGACATGCTGATGCTCTGTCCTATTAACTGGCAGCGTGAAAAATCGGGTTGCCTAAGCAGAGTGCATATTCATTCAGCCTGCATGTCAGCACGGAATTACCTTCTCTAAACATGACAGATGAAGCCATTAGGAAGAGCCAGGTATATGTCATCACCACCATGTAAGAGACCTGATTCAAAATGTACACATTTGCACATGGCTGGGTTGTAAGGATCAATTCTGATGGTATTAGATAAGCTGTCAAAATTATAATATTAAATAATGTAATAATATTAAAATTATAATAAATAATAAATTGACTTTCAAGTACAATCTTTTAATTGACTGTTGAGTGGTAATCATTTTAACCTATGTGCCAAGGTGAAAATAAGGTGTAAACATGCCGTTCTAATAGTCACAGACAGCACACCAAGGGCAGACATTTATGTATTCCCAAAGGAGAAAAAAAGAGACAATCTTCAAAGTGGAACAAATAGAATTATTCAAGAGATGGCAGCTGTGTGCACAAGTATAGCTAAGATAACGCTACGTCTAAAAACACACAATGGACAATGGATGTTACTATACTGTGTTTTGTGCCTTTGTAGAAATTATGCCTCAGTAAGAGGCAGAGAGGGAGAGAGATATGGAGGTTTACATTACAGTAACTATCATGAAGATGCTGGAGGGGATTAATGCACCGAGACAGCTGACGTGGAGTTGTCTCTCATCCACTCCTGTCCTCTCCCCTCCTTTTATTCTCCGCACACCCTCGACACATCCATATAGGGGCTCTTTTATCCATTTATAAAGCTTTGCAGTCCTGTCACACCTCCCACCCCCTCAGCATGTTTCCCCTGCTGAAGTGCATCCAGCTAGCACTCACATGCAACTCCTTCAGTGTTGGAGGGACATGAGCAGGAGAGAAACTGAGTTTAGGGGGACCATTTCGATGACAAACATGTACCTGGATTGCAAAAGGATACTAGATACTTACAAATCAGTCATTTTTCCTCATACTGTTGTCCAACGTCTCTGTAAACTGTCTGAGAATTCTCCAGCGCACACTGTGGAAATTACTGAGGCGCTTGAGTCCATGATTTCTGAGTTACAGACAGAATGATTAGCCTAAGGCAGTGTGTACTCACACAGCTGGCACTGTACAGTTATCTGAAAACATTTTTTTCTGTCTTTAGATATTTGCCAACCATTAATTGAGAACTTTAAAATGATCTAACATCTTCAAAATCAGGAAAAGTTCCAGGTCACTAACTCTGAATGCATTCTTAAATGTCACCAATACCCCAGAGAATTGCCATAATGCTTTTTATAATTTGTTTTCAGGGGAATATATCTCTGAATTTCATTAACTGCCACCATTCTTTTCTTAAAGACAGTCCCTTCGTGCTGTATTCATCCCACTTAATTCCTTTTCTTCGATAAATCACTAACGTGCTAAAATGTGATTAGTGAAATTGCTATACTGCAATTTTTAATCCATTCTTAAAAAACTGTGATATAAAACGGAGAGTGGGAAGGGAAATGTATTTCTGTATTCATAAAAGAGCTCTAAAAGGATATGTGTTCTGCTTCAAGGCCGCTGAAAGGTCAGTCAGTCAAACCACCTGGTCTTGAAAATGAAAGAGAACTTCCTGCTTCCCTGCCTCCCCTGCTTAGTGTGCCCAGTGGCAACATGAAATTGGGTGCGTGGGACAGAGGCCAGTCCGAGCGGAGGTGTGGGGTCCACCCGTGGTTTGCCACCTGCTCTGACAGAGCTGAGCATATGGGAGGATTTTAACAATGGGCGAGAGAGGTGTGCGGATTAAAGGAGATAGCGACAGAGACAGAGAGTGATGAGAAAGGCTGTAAAGTGTCGAAAAAGAAAGTCGCACAGACCCACCAAGACCAGAGAAATAAGTGCAGCAGTTGGGTAAAAGTGTGGTACAAGAATGAGAAAAGGATTGCATTTGCAGTGAAGTCTCTGCAGTCTACAAGTCTGCAGGTCCTTCCCAACAAAAGTCTTCATCTTCATGAATCCTCAAGCTTCAGCCTTGAAAGCAGACTAACAGCTGTCACATTACTACAACTAATATTAGATTTTGTGATACTGTAGTATTATGTCGACTTGATCGTAAAAGTATAGACAACAATTCCGATAATCAATTAATTGTTTTAGTCATTAATCAAGTAAATATGCCAAACATACGCTTCTGCTTCTCAAATGTCAGAATTTGCTGTCTTATATGTCTTGTAAAATCTTTGGCTTTTGGCCTGTTAGTTGGACAAAACAAGCAATTTTAAGATGTCACCTTGGGCTATGGGAAATTGTGATGGGCATTTTTTAGTATTTCTGACCTTTTAAAGGCTAAAAGATGAATGGGTCATGAAAATAACTATTAGTTATTACATTGCGAGCAAGTAAAAGCTTGACAAACCAACATTTTCTTTAGCCTCTTGAACCCCCACTGACTCGCTGGTGGTTCAGTCTTTATTACAAACTTGTGCTGAGCAGCCAAACATGGATTGTTCAAACCTTAGAACTTCATTTGCAATTTTAGTGTGAATGTTAAAGTTTCCAAAGATGGCTAATATGGCAGAATTATTGAAAGTATATATATAAAATTATGCACAAGACATCTAGAATATTTCCATTTGATGGTTGCAGCCACAGAAGACACTGAGCGTTGGGTTTGAATATTTCCCTCAATGTAAACATCACATAGCTTCAACAAAGAGTTATTATATACTGTTGTCAGGCAGTGTAGAATAAGATGATTTTTTCCCCCACTTTAAAGCCACTTTATGGAAAATACAAGGGAAAATCTAATTGTTGATAGCGTTAAATAACAACGAGACAATAACCTCCTGTAAGAAATTGATACTGTACTATAAATAAAGTGTTTGGTTTTGGTGTACATCTTTAGTCAAGAGACAGCTACATGATCCGGACTTGTCTCTAAAACCTTCTGCAACCAGCACACACAAAAGCACAGACCTCATTTCCACACCACGTTTTTTTCCCCTCAGCAGCCAGCACTATCGTTGAGCCACCAGGACACAGACATGACACTGCCAGGGCTCCCGCTGCTCCACTCATATTATACACTGCTTCTGCTTTTGCTTTGAGCTGTTTTTGTTCTCTTATGTGCAGAAAATGGTAAACAAGAGAGTGTAATTCAATAGTGAGGTGGATGGAGCCCTGGGAGCAGAGAAACAAATTTAAGAAGCCTGGTCAACTGCTTCTGAGGAAGTGCCTCAGAAGTCCCTCCTGTGTTTTGGCTGTTTATGGAAGGCGGCAGCTTATACAACAGCTTTGAGCTGTTGTTGTTGTATCCAAATTATAAATAAGAGCTTGAGTAGTGAGGAAGTCTGGGAGGAGAGAATTTCAATTGAAAAACGGTATCTCAAATGTATTGCACATACCCTCTCTGTTTTTTGCCTGTGTATGGAGGCATCATATCTGCGCAGGGCTGGAGGAGGAGGGTGGCAGTGAAGCCAAGCACTGCTGAGGTGACAGTATGGATGGGAGGGAGGATGTCACACACCACCCAGCACCATGCTTCTTTTTTCAGATGGGGCAAACAGCACAGCAGGCTGAGACACGCATCGGCTGTCTGGAACACAGCCCAGCGGACACTTAACCCTGCAACCACGCAGAGATGTGTACACGGTATTAAAAGAGATGTTCTTTCAGTCACTCACTAATGTATTACTCCTGACAAGGAGGTTACAGTATGTTTTTGGTCCTGCTAGATTGTTTGTCTGTGCCCAGGAAGACCAAGAAACATGTCAGTAGTTTGTGGTGTGATTCCAGGAACTGTCTAAAGCCAGACTGTAACTTTTGAAAGAGGAAACAACAAACTCTTTTTCTTATCAAATGAAAAAATTAATTTATAAGCAAAATAACACACTCTTGGGGGTTTTGCTGCTGCAGCCCTACTTGCAGTGGTAGAGGAAGTATTCAGATCCTTTACTTGAGTAAAAGTACTAATACTACGCTATAAAAATACTCCATTACAATTCTTGCATTGAAAATGTTACTTAAATAAAAGTATGTAAGTATAATAAGGAAAATGTACTTAAAGTATTAAAACTAAAATTACTCGATGCAGAAAAATGTCCCCTGTGACTGTTATGACTATTATATATATAATATCATTAGATTATTATTAATCGTGCATCATGTAAAAGCAGGATTTTACTGTTGGAGTTGGTTGAAGAGGAGCTCATTTTTAACTATTTTGTACAGGACTGCAGCTAATGATTATTTTCATAACGGACTAATCTGCTGATTATTTTCTCCATTAACAAACTGATTGTTTGGTTTGTAAAAATTCAAAAAATAGTGAGAAATGCCGTCACAATTACCCAGAGCCCAAAGTGACACATTCACAATGCTTTGTTTTGTCCAACCAATAGCTCAAGCCTCAAAATTATTTAAAAAAATACATAACAATTATTTAAATAATTAAAAGGAAAAGCAGCAAATCCTCACATCTGAGAAGCTAGTACCATGAAATGTGTAGCATTTTGATATGAAAAATGACTAAATGATTATCAAAATAGTTCATAGCCAAATAATTTTCCGTAAATCGATTAATTGACTAATTGTTTCAGCTGTAGGCTACTTGTACTAATTATAATTGTAAAGTAACTGGTGACTAAAGCTGTCAAATAACTGTAGTGAAGTAAAAAGTACAATATTTCCGTCTGAACCCGTCTAGTCGAGTAGAAGTAGAAAGTGGCATGAGAAGAAAGACTTTGTACTTAAGTACAGTACTTGAGTAAATGTACCACCACTGTCTGCCTGGTCTGGTATAACCAGCAGCTTATGGTGGCTAATGCTAGTTAATATTAGCAAACTTAAAGGGACTGTATGTAAGTTTTTACATGTATAAATGTTTTTTAATCGTTTTTTATTGCCAATGTGTGAACAGATTGTAACCTAACCTAAAAAATGAGACCTTCCGCGACTTTCTCGGTTGCCTCTATCAGCCTATAGACTGAATTTAATGTGAAGAACTCGGGATGGTCTTTGGGAGAAATCCAACGGATGTCCCTAACTCCTCAGATATGGACGCTTGGTCAGGACCCCTTGACGTCACTTTTTAACGCACTGGTCATGGCGTCATTTTTCAATGTGCAGGGTAGTCCGATAGACTTCTATAGAACTACAGCGCAGTGTGCAACATTAGCTAACCTTAGCTCTATGATTCTACTTCAGATACAGTGTTACACAAGTTACACAATATGTAGATATCTGTGTATAAACAATAGTGTCGCTGCCTAATTTAGATGGCGTTATTTTGAGTGTTGATGGAGCAGCTACAGTGTTAGCATGATCCTGGCCAATCCGAACTCCATTCAGAAAACAAGTATTTTAAAAGTTGTTTGCTTGTCGTCTTGCGGACAGACCTGACAAAGCATAAATTCAGACTTTTTACAAATCAGCATCATGATGTAGTTATTTCGACATCCTTTTGACCCATTTATTGCAATTAAATCACAGCAAAATCTGTTTATTTTGGGATCATACCGCTGCAGCAAGTGGAGTCCGCTAAATTAACGCCAACAAACGACCAGCACACACCACAACACAGACTCACAACTCGACACAGGAAACACATCTTATTTATAATATTCCGTCTAGTTCACTCACCGTTAGCGTTTTCATCCAGCTAATGTAGCTCTGCTGACCGTGCTGAGCCTCTCGGTGAAAACTAGACAAACAGCAACTGATAAAGCTGGCTAGCAAGCTATCAACATGATGCCTGTCAATCACTTTCAGTCTTGTGTGTGTCACCTCACTGTTCTGGCCGATGCTGGCACAGGCGCGAGCGCGAGCAACAGGATGCTGACTGCAGTTGACTTAAGGACGACAGGTGTCATTGTTAACAAGCATCTTCTGAATGTTACATACAGCCCTTTTAAGATAGATATTGTTGTGTTACCGACATTGCTGAGTCAGTCTGCTGACTATGACTTTCCTGTACTTGTTCTACTGTTATTTCAGCATTTACTATTATCTTGTAATTGTCGCTTGTTGCCACTGTGGGCGCTGTTCAGCAAATGATACACAGACTCGTTTTCTGGCACACATAACAAACTGACATGACTGTCCTTCACTATGTGTATTTTGCAGATTTTGGATGCAGATCCACATGCAGATTTCTAAACATTATTTATTAAAGGTATAACTAGTAGGATTTGTCGGTTGCTGTTTGTAAACGCAACATTCAAAGTTGGCCCCTCCTGACCAGCTCAAGGCACATGAGCTTCTGGTGGTCCCACGTGCTCACGATCACGCAACTGATCGCTTCGCTTTTATAGAGTCCCACCCTCACACCCTGCACGCTGTTATTGGCTGGGGGCGACACACCACTGCCCAAAGGCTGACGCCCAGAAACGTCCCAAACACAGCAAAATAAGAAAATACAGACAGAGGGTTAGTTGGCGGTGTCTGTATTTGATGCAGACACCGCCACACACTTCTAGTGGGTCATAAGTGATGATTGAGAGGGATTATTTATGAGTCTATACATTGTTTTTCAGGAAAATCCTACTCGTTATGCCTTTAACTAAGAATTTTAATTTTAATTTAAGAATTAACACCTTTTTTCGGATTGTGCAGCCTTGATGGAGGAATGCATGCACTCCATGCACTGAGTGCTTTCTAGTTAATAAATTTTTTTGTTTTGTAACGATCATCCAAAGTGCACTTCTAACAACCACCACATCAAAGCTTGTTGTTTTGAGAATTTACATCAATCACGTTCAGAATGCAGCAACCCTCTGACACCAGCAGTCTCTCCCTTTCCATTGATAAAATGATAGAAAACAAATACTTGAAGGAAAAAACAGCTCCGGGCAATACAATGAGTCAGGGGAAGCTGAGCACTCTCTCGCCGCCTATTTTTCTCTGTCCTCCTTCTCTCTCTCTCTCTCTCTCTCTCACTCCAAATAAAAGTCAGCCCATCCACTGACACTCTTCGTCTTTTTCAGCCTGACATGTCGACACACTGACTTCTGTCCTGATGCAGCTTGGGACGCTGCAGTCATGGCTTATGTTGTTGCAGTCTGTCCACTCCTATTACTGCTCACCAAGCCCATTCTCCACTGTCCTTTGTCCCTGAGCTTGAGCCATCCTCATTGAGGATTGAGCAATATGATGATATATGAGACGATAGAGAAGAGGTATACTGTAGGTCTGGTAGCTAAATCATAACTGCCACATTGCACTTACTAAATAGCCCAACACTACATTCATTTCTTCCTGTATCTGTATCTCCCTATACATAGGGATGCATTAGGATAATGCTCCTATCGAGTGGCTCTGTGTTTTCCACTGCAGGCACCAGCTCAGTTAAACACACCAGAGAGCCATTATTCAGGGCTTTTAGCAAGCTTTTTTGGAAGGTGACAGGGGACACATTCCCTCCACTCTCACATGAGGGATCACATATCTGCTGCCCCAAACCCTTTTGATGAAAACGGTCGAAACAGCAGCCAAACTTAATTGATTTTCTGGGCCTCATTATGTAAATTCAGAAATTAAGGCGCTGCAACAATTCAGTGAATAAAGGATATAGACACAGTTCTGCTGAACGAAACAAACTATTCCAGAAAAAAACATCTTTGGATTTGATGTGATGAACACTTTCACAATGTTGCTGTATTATGTTAATCTAAAATGGTACAAAAGGGTTCCAAATTACAGTAATAAGTACATGCGCAGAGCTAGTCAAGTGACTGAGTCCCTAAATGTGCTGACCAAAGAATGAATAGAGCTTTCACATCTGTGTCTCCCAATGGCTCTTGGCCCTCACTGTCTACATAAGAAAAGAATAACAACTGAGCTGCTAAACAAGTGACCACACATCTCAAATATCAGTTAAAAACATGCTTATCATTAAGCCACATTTGTGCTGACTGTGGTGCCAGTTATATTGTGTGCTCCACTAGCAAACACACTTTTAACACAGAACTTTTAATAAGAACATTTATGGGTGTTTTTAAGGCGAACACATAAACACTGAGATGATTCAGAAACATTTCAGTCTGCATCTCTTGTCTGACGCTGAGGACCCTTAAAATAAACCAGCACATCAACAGCTATTCTATCAGCTGTAAGGACTTAGAATAGTCTAAATTAATGTAGATCATGTAAAAGCATGAATGACCTTTAGAGTCGGTCAAATGCCATTTTTTTTAATCTATATTCCTCAGCTGATAGAAACAAGGGTGCACTAATGCTCTACACTTGATACTAAAAAGTCAGATAAAAGAAAGTTTCAAATAACATTTCTAGCACTGAAGAGACTAAATGAATTTAGCATTTATTTGTAGCTTTGATGAAAGATCTTCTGAAAAAGCTCAGACTTTTTGGAGAATGTAATGGGATGAATGGCCTATTCAGTATCAATATTAGATAGACAGCACGTTAGCGTCATCAGCAGAGCACTGAAATCAAATATGTTGCTGTTTTACACCTCCAGAGGAGGAGGGTGAGTGGCCAGTGGGTCCTGTGCTGATGGCAGAGAAGTTCAATACGCTTAACCCTTTGCGCTGTGAAGAGTACACTGAGGTTTAAAAGGATCACACCTGAGAAAACTGTTACATCTTATAACTTTCGGGAAAACATGCAACACTGTGCAAGATTCAGTTCAAAAGCCAGACTGAGTTTCTCAGTAATGTTGGTTAGCACATATAAGATAAAAAGTTAATACATCGGCCTGTAATTGTCAAGGATAAACAGCTTCATCTGTTTTTATTTTCTTTACAGACAATAGCTAAAGACCTCTCCTTTATCCTAACTATTACTATCCCCAAATCTCATTTCTAGATGCAGGATAACGACAGAGCATCAAATAAGACAAATATTTTCTCAAATATAAATAAAGTGGTAGTTACATGCTTTCACTAATCACAAATACAACTGTCAGGGTGCAGTGGCTTGTTTGCTTTCAAGTGTATTCAAAGTGGAAAACGTCCAATATACATTTTCCCAGCAGATATTTTGACTTGTCACACCAAGAAAAGCAAAGGTGGAAGTAATAACATTAACGATGGCTCAGCTCCATTACGTGTCCCAGTAGCCAGCATGAACGATAGCAGGGCCCTGAACAGGCTCACCTAAATGGAATGCACTCGTTATTTATGTTATTAATTACACCCATGTATTCCCTGTAGTGACTTAAAAAGGTCTCTATCAAGACAAAGTTACACCCTGTGAAAAACAGAACGTTATTTCTTGGGTAAGAAGCAGACTGGTTAAGTCGAGGGAAATTGGCTGCATTTCATCACAAAATAACACACGCAATGCACTGATCATTACAGATTCATGGTATATAAAAATGTAAGAATATTTTCAGAGTGAAATATTCCTTTGATGCGTGGAGCGATCAGATGAACCTTGCCGGGGCAGACGGGATGACTAGAAGTCAGACAGCTCGGTAGGGTACTGCAGGCAATCACAGTCCCATTAAAACCACCAAAAGTAAGTCATCTTTCACTTCAGCAACATGCCCAGAGGCAACACCGGCCTGCGAAACTGTCAAGGTTGAAAGCAGAAAGAGCATGTGCCAGAGGTAGAGATAAAAGCAAAGGTAAATACATGTACTGTCTTGCCATGGAAGATTCATAGTGAAATATAACAATTACATTTACGTTTCGTCACAAAATGTTTCTATGTGAAATGTTTTATCATCTAAGTTGTTCAAATGCTGTGTGAAAAACATAATTTTCTGATCTTGTTAGACAACCCATATTTCAGCGATTAGCTTTGTGTATATTATGTTCACGTTGTGCGTTAACAAAGCTCCAAACCTGATTGGTAATGTCAAGACGATATCCGATAAATCGTCAAAAATATCAACATCACTGCCTCTTCAAATAAGGACTTCTTGTCCTGGTATAACCTAATACACATACATACAGGAAGGAGCTCATGGCCGTCTCCTGGGACCGTGCATATCAGAGCGGGCAGGGGACGAGTGTAGGAGTTTAGCTGCATGCTGGGGCTGTGATGAGCCTTGGGATTACAGTACAAAAGCTATTTGACATGGCGGGCTGTGGGTGTGAAATGACAGGTAGGGGTCGAGGCAGGGCATCAGATAGTGACGTGGCAGCTGACGGGACTGTGTGCTGGGTTACGACGAAGGTCTCATTCTGAGTTATGTATTTGCTCTGCTTAATTTTGAATTTTGAATTTAATGACAAACAGCTCAGGTTCCCTGTGGAGTTTTTGACCTCTAGTAGCACCACGGAGGTGTTTTTCTATGACGATGTTCATGCACACGCACATGCACACACGCAGGTGACGCGATACACAGTCCTGCCAATGGTTTCCCACCATTGCTTTGATCTACAGATGGCAGTAACAGGCCAAAATATGCTGCAGTGCGCCAGCAAAGACAGGGAAGAAGAAGACTGCGAGCTAGTAAACATGAACGTAAACAATGCAAATACTTGAAAAATCAGCTTTGCAAATGTTTTATGAGGAAGGAAATACATTCATCACATTTCTTAGATCTCAAGGATGCACATGATGCATTTTGGTGAGTAGCACTGAATGAAAACCTAACTTTTTTTTGTTTACAAAAAAAACCACCTTTAAATTGACTGAAAAAAGAATCATGTAAACATCTAGAAACAGTAAATCTCCTCTAGTTTTGTAAGGAAAAAAATGTGCATCTGTGCATTTACTATAATGAAGTTTAATGTTTAATACTGATTGACACAATCAGGGATAGACAGACAGTCATTTTATATGCTGCTGCTGTTTCAGTATTGGGTCTTGATGTATGATTATATCCTCAACCTAAATTAGAAAAGTATAGAAATAGACAATCATGGGCCTATTTTCACAAACTGGAGCAGATTAGTAGCCAGCTGCTTATCATGTTTAGATCTAGTCTGATTCTTTGGTAGAGACTCTGTAATAGTCAGTGTGGGAAATAATTAATCGGGATTGATTACTCCAGATTTAACTTTATGCAAGCCTGACATAATACAGTACTACAAACTACATGTCACTACAACAGATGAATGGAAGTCATCTGTCCCTGCAGAGTGACCTCGCTGAAAGGTTGAGGCCTGCGGTCTGCTATTCGAAAGACCAATACATCACAGGGAGGGTAGGTTTGGTCACCTGTGACAGTCTGAGCTAGAAAAAAAAAAAGAGAGACTCCACTGGAGTACTCTGGTGTCACTGTTGGGGAGATCACTTGGCTTTGCCTCTGACTTTCTAATTGGGCCCTCAGAGAGACTTCAGAGGAAGTCAAAGCTCATCTTGCCAAGTGACAGACTTCTATGTCCTGTGCTAACCTCCTGCACAAATGTGAGGTCTTACTATTCCCATAGCAATATACCTAAAGGCACAACATGTAGCATTTTTAAATATTTGTATATTATTGTCAAAATAATTATAGTATTTTAATATAATTACCTACTATTTATGAAATTTCAAGCCACGTTTCCCATAAATGTTGTTGCTTTCTGTCAGAAATGTTGCAACCTGTTGCTCCTCCTTGGCATTCCTCTCTGTGTGACTGCTTTGTAGAGCATGAAGAAGGATAAGAGCTAATAACGACACATCATAAGTAATGGATAAACATCAACAGTTTATGACCTTTTACTCTGCGTGTGCCTAATGAACAGCAGTTTTATTTCTGTTTTGTTCAGCAGATTTCCTGCAAAAATCCAACCCCAAAGAACATCATTAAAAATGCAAACCGCCAAAAACCTCCAATGGTCTCGTTTGTTTATGATAATAATACTAATTAACCCAAATTATTTTGCTTTTAAGTTATTCATCTTAAATTCCTACACATGGCACCTTGCACTTCTAGTTTTTGACATTTGTGTCATTAAGGCAAAACTTCCCTGCATTTGCTGTAGTTAGTGAATAAAGTGATTCTGATTCTGTCACAGCGATACATAATTCATGCCTACCATGTCAAACCAAATTGCCTCTGGAGTGAATTAGCATTAACGTGATGCAAAAGAAGGCCATCGTGAATTTGCAAGGCTCTTAAGAGACATAACAAAGACATATTGCTGCAGTTGTCCACCTATTTGCCGCACTAACCATTAGAATGAAACCTTCCTACATTTGACCTTCATCGTGCATGCAGGGTGGAGGAGCAGCTCAGCCAAATAACGATTTCACTTTCATGTTGTTCATTAATTATCACATGTCTAGAAGCTTGAATTCATTCAGTATTTCACAAGCAAAAAGCATCTGAAATCTGAAAAATAGTCGTTACAATAATTTTGTATGGCAGGCGACCCCCCTGATTATCTAATGAGCTCCTGAGCAGTCCCAAACCCCCCAGACTGGAAACTGCTAACGTATGATACTGAGCAGACGTACCGACTCTGAGCGTATTTATTGGCTCCAGTGCAGCAGAGGTTAGCCAAGGCATGAGGAGGATGGAGGGAAGAGGACAATGAGGGATAACAAGGTGGGATAAGCCTGTTAAGCTTCCAGGATCCCCTCCGAAATCCACACTCGAGTCAAGCACAAGAATGTCAAAATGTATGTAATGCAATCACAATGCTCCATAATCTGGGGTCACTACAAGGAGCAGGCCACAAATTACAATAAGTTGCTCATGTTTTGTTTGGATTTTTTTGGAAGGATGTTTTTTTACGGTATCATAAATAACTGATGTTTTTAAATGTTTTTAATGGACAACACATATTACTCTATATAGCAAATTAAATGCAAAATTAAACTATTCCCCTTCTGGACAGCTCATGCTATAGCCTGACAATAAGTCATTTAATAGGACTAATTGACAGAATATTAGAAACCACTTAAATTAATCGTTTTACTAATTTTGTAAGCAAAAATGCTGAAAATTCAGTCTTTCAAATGTGAACATTTGCTGCTTTTCTTAGTCTTCTACTATTGTAAACTGAATATCTTTGGGTATTTAACTGCTGATTGGACAAAACAAGCCATTTCAATATGTCTACTTGTGCTCTGGGAAATTGTGATGGACATTTTTCAGAGATTTATGATATTTTATAGACCATATGGCTAATAAATGAATCCAGAAATCAACTGGCAGGTCATGAAGTCTAGAGCTCGTGCATCTGTGGAGGAGTATAGAGCCCACGCTGGGAGCCACTATTCAATAATATGACCACTGGTTATGTTTTGCAAGTGTTGGTGAGTCAGTGAGAAATATTAAAATTGCAATAACCTGCAGTTCAACACATGGCTATAACGCGCTTGTCTTCACTCAAATATTGCCTGTGCTTCAAAAAATATAGCTGCTTCTCTTGTGACCAGAAAAGAAAGGCCAAATAACAGTTTGCTTCCTTTTTTGGGCACATTAGGGGCCACAGAGAAGAAGAACTTACAGATACAGCATGCAGGCGAGAATGAAAACAAGACACGGCTGCATTATGCAGCTTAACACAGCCGAACGCCGAGCCAAACAACACGTTTGTGCTACAACGCTGACGACAATGTTCATGCTTCACATCACAGCGATCATACATTCAACCTTGACACTCCACACAGTCAAAGCAAACACAGAGATCACCACCTCCTCCGGCAGGCAGCATGATGGATGAGCTCTCAAACAACGGCCTCGGCTACATCCTCAACTCAACGCCATGGGGCCAACGGCTGCGTCACACTGCAGCTACTGCTGTCATGGCGGCCATATAAGATCCTGCTATCATATCTTTAATGAGTCTGCGTGCTCATTTTGCAGATATTTACACCCCGGGGCGGTGGTGTGTGAGCTATAGATACACAGTGACCAATCATCTTATATTCAAGAGCCATTTCAGTGCTTTTACTTACTAGAAATATATTTTACACTACTGCTAACCATTTCCAATCATGCTGCACTGGGTTTGTCTGCTCTTAGGTCTACTGTCAGTTAGGTTGCTCTATTGTTGCGTTGTAATGTAGGTTTAATTTCAGAGTTTTCCTCCATTTTGAAAAGTACGGAGACGTGCAATTAAATGATTTAGGAGTAATTATGTAACGCTGTTTCAGCTGAGTAGAAAAACAAACATCTAATTAAGCAAGTTAATTGTAACAGTTGAGAAAACAAAGAGCTCTTGGAGGGCATATTCAAAGTTAACAGATATGTGGACTTTAAAACCATCAAACCTGGCTTTTCAGCGGCCGTCTTATATAAGGGAATTAAGAATTTAGATAAGAGGAGGTTTTTGTTAGAAAGCAGCACCAGAGGTGAGACCCGCCAGTGAATAAAGAGCCAGATGCTCAGTGGAAGGTGAAAACAGATTTTGCTTCTAATGTCCAGACAGAATACTTTACTGTAATGGCAATTGCAAAATCAATGGATAATACATTCTGAATTGCTTTGGCAGAAGGTGCACAAAAAACTAATGTCAGTCTTTACAAATAGAGCTGTGGTCACTCAGCGATCAATGTAAATCCTTGCAATCCCTTTTTTTTTAGATGATTGAGATGTTATAACAGCAAGTGCTTCAACATTAGCAGTACCTGTTGAGGCAGACAGCTCATTATGGAGGGCAGAACTAACAATGCATTCTCTGTTTCAAGACATAAAGCGATAATTTCTAGTGTTAAAGACGGTGTTATAGAGAGACGAATCCTTCAATCATTCTACAGCTTTAAATTTGTTATCAAAATAAGAATATAAAAAGAACACAAGCTGGATCTTTTAAACTGATTTTCTGCCCTAAAACTGTATATTTTAAGTGGGGTCCCTGTGATGGCCATCAAGAGATAAAACATATTGTATGTTCTATTTAAAGCACTTTAAGCCTTTTGACATGCATTTAGGGGTTTGGAAAACAATGCCGCAAGCCTGGTTAGACAAGGACCTATGATGCAGCTCGTGTGTGTTGCACATAAATGAAGGTAGCGTAAGTTCAGTCAGAAAGACTTTCTATGCGCTCGTTCATTCACATTTTCTCTCTCCCTCTCTCTTCCCCTCTTTCTGCTTCAAACACTGCCAGCTGATTGTGGGCGTTCACTCCTGTTTAACCAACCAAATTTGGCCACGATCTCCAATCATCCAATCATCCAATCATCTCAATGTTGTCAAATTTTAAATCCACTCTCCTCTCTGCTGCTATCAGCTGTCATTTCAGTGGACCCTCCTCCACCCCGTTCACCTCCAGTTCTCATCACATCCGGCTCCCAGGGCTCCTTCCTCCAAGCTCCGAATCATATCATCCAGATCTTCAGCATTCCCCTCATCTCTTCACCACCGCCATCACCCCCAGTGTCTAGACTCCATCGGGGGGATATTCCTGTCATCTCATGCCATCACTGACCCCTAACTCTGATGACGTCATGATGGGGTCTCATCGCCAAAGACTCTTAACACACATTTTATTGTACACCAATAAATTCATTGTTCACTCTTAACTAAGTCTCTCCTGATTGAACTGTCTTCATGATCATTATTTTCAAATTTCAAAACAGCTGATCAGCACAGCTCTTGCCATCAACCTGTGTGATGTTCTGCCATCATAAAATAGTAACTTGATCGAAATCTCAGCGCAGCAGCACACTAATTAGCCTGGTTTACAAGTGAAACATAAACAGCGGTTTCAGACATAGACGTAATCTAAGCTCCTGTTGTATCTCCAGCAAAGTGAGCTCTTTAATATGAATGAATACATATCTTCATTCAGGCTAGTATGTATCAGAAGGATCCCCCCCAAAAAAATAAAAATACAGTCAAAGCTCCTCTTTTGAAGTACAGGGTTGAAAAGGGAGTCCTCACTTTCTGTATGAGGATTTATGTGGGCTGAAAACATTTGTTGCAAGTGGAAAGGGTAAATCTTCCAAGAGATAACTTTCAGCAATACCTACAGCTAAGACTCTTCCTCTGCTCTCTTCTGGCGGTGTGGGTCAACCAGAACTCCACGTCAACACTTGCACTGAGTCTCAAAGTTCAGAAGTATAATGGATTCAATATATTATTCAAAGATTTTTTTTCCCCCTTCACTTCGTCAGAAAATGCTGCTCTAAGAGACGGTTACTGAAAATCCTTAATGCAGAGAACGGAGGACATTTTTCCAAATACTAAAAACGTGTCTACTTCAAGGCATTTAACTGATTCTACTGGACGCCATTCAAGATGTGGGCGGACAAATAATGCAAACTGTTGGAAGAGTCAGAGTTCAGATGAGGCCATCTGCTATGAGAATGTCTCCTCTTTTTTCTTTTTTTTTTGGCAGAAAAATTCATAATTCAATACAAGGCATACCAATCCTCATTTAGATTTTTGACCAAGATTATCTATCCACTCACAGATGCCCAGTGTAGCGCTGCAGATGTATTCCAGACAAGTTTAATGGCGGGCAGACAGATACTATTAAGAGGATGGACGTCCCCATGGGAGCCATCTTTTCAGGAATGGTTAATCCAGCGAGGCAAGGTAGCCTCCTCTGAGCAGGTTTCTTTCAGAATGAGAAATAGGACCGATCAGTACATATCAAGATGGGGACATTTTTTCTGATGTGCGTCTGTGGCATCACGGTGAACTAAAGTGTAAGTATAAAAATGTAAGAATGTATAAATGGATTATGTTCTTTTGCTTTTTCCAGTGTTTCTTTGAGGAAATGGACATAGGAAATGGAAATAAATGGATTTTGTGATGTAGTTTTTCTTTGTCATAATATCTTTTCCCCGGTGCTCTCACTCTTTTTTGTGTGTGTGTGCAATTTATTGTATATGCACTTGCCAACATACCTTGATTTTTTAGTTTTTTGATACATGGTTTTAAGCATTAAAACTCTTTCTTTTTTTTACCATTGAGTGAAAGATACAAGGTTTTCTTCCATCAGCTTGAATCTATATAACTCCAAAGAGTGTCTGTCTGTTCATATCAACCCTAAGCTGCACTTCTTTGTCCTCTTTCCTTACAGACTCACTTCCTGAATTGGATATTCTGCCATTCTTCTGATATGAACTTGTGCGCTTCCCTGTCCCCGCTATGACCACGTTTCGTATGCACAACTTAATGGGTGCCATCCATGACTAGTGATGACGTCCACTGTCGAGGAGAGGCCTGTCTCCTGGGTGACAATATCATTACTGAGATGTGTGTATACCATGAGGTACCATGATCTAATCCTACGGACACACTCTTGACCTTCACAGACAACAAAGAAACACACACAGTCGCACTCTAAACTGATATTGTATGGTGCAGTAAAATTGTTCATTTGGCTTGTTTGTTTGTTTGGTAGATTAGAAACAATTTTAATTATTGAGCTCTGGGTCTCCTGTGCAATATATCAGGTCTTGTGCCGCACTACATTTTGGCTTCAAAAATATTGACGCCACACACTAACTATTAAGAAACAAACTGAACATCCAATCCAGTAGCTGCATAATTTGAAAACGTTTACTATTAAAACAAAAGTAATGTTCTCTCTCTGCGGCAGGTTACAAAGTGCTGAGAGTGGCAAGTGGTGACACGCGTCACACAAATCATACACCGCGCCAATACACACGCTGTGACGATCTCTGAGGACAGACTAATAAGATATCCATGAAGGATGAAGGGAAACAAACTCGGAAGCTCACAGAGACATTTGCTACAGATGGGTCTGAGCTGGAGCGTGCGTAAAGGCCTTGTTTGTGTGTATGCAAAGGGTTAGTTCTCCAGAGGCAGTGGAGCTCCACACTCAGATTATCCCAGTAATGAATTGGCCTGTGGGGGGAACAGCCCGTCTCATTTTAAGACTTAAGGGGTGACTTCAGAGCACTAAAGTAAATCAAACAAACGCTACGTGGTATGGATTTATGAATGTGCATAAAAGTGGGTGCATTTCAATATGTGTCGTGTGTGTGTGTGTGTGTGTGTGTGTGTGTGGCTGCAGGAAAATTTCCATCTCAGAGTACTCAAAAGAGTACTGTCCGTGATTGAAAATGTATGACATATTTTAAGGTTTTATCTTCACATGACTACAGTTGAACGCATTCAAATTCCAGCACTGTATCTCACAACATACCTTATTTTAGTTTGTGCAAGTCATTCGAATTACCTCCAAATGTGATAAGAGTGAGTATAAGCACTAAAACCGCTTCTATATCCTGTCAGGAGAACATCTTTAAAGTCCTAGGACAGCTTGATTACTGATTAATAAGAAAACTGTTGAACATTTCCTTTAATGCTCTCTGAGTTCAGCTTAGCCTCCCTCCTCGGTATACTTGATGCTTCACTGACGCTGTCATCGTTGCCACTCCATTTTCAACCTGCTTCACTAAAGCTAGAAATCAGAGAGCAGAGAGAGGCCCTGAATCTGTGGTGTCACTGGGATTTAAAATCAAAGGCTCCTCTATAGTCTGTGAGTGGGACGCTGATGTTTCAGAGCCGTAATATACCACAAAACGACCTCTCTCTGCCTTGAGCTGGGGGCGCCACATGGGGTCACTTCATGTGCCGAATCTGTTGTAAGCAACGAAAGACTGATGCACTGATATTGTTTTTTGTCATGAATACATTCTTTCTTAAATTAATATTACAATATTGAATATTTCTGCGACGGTTATCACTATATGGCAGGAAATTGTATATAAAATCGCATTTATATACTGTAATGATAAAATGGATGGTCAGTGCAATGAACTGTGTTACACTTCTATGCATTAAATCAGAACAAAACCTCTTTACATGTTACCCCACTTTATAAAAAACCCAACAAACTTTAACAACTAACTATTTTAGTTTTTAAGCATAATTTGTTGGAATAATTAATTTAAAGTATTTTGCAAAACACATTATGCTCATATCACCGTGATTCAATTCTACTGTAAGTCAATACATAATGAATTATCCTAGCCTAGCCCCAGTTTCTATACAATCCAATTAGAGCACACATTTACATGACAATATGAAAATGCTCTAAAGGTTGTGGTCGTGAGAATTCTCAGGGCGAAAAAGGGGTCACAGTCCAACAATGTACTATTCATTGGTAATTCTTTTCTATAACAACATCGACTCAAATGATGTAATGTGAAAGAGATCGCTTGCAGTGAAAAAAAATAATTATGAACTAAAGCTCTACGCAGCTTTTTAGCTTCTTTTAGCTAAAGGTAATTGTTTACAGCCACAGATCAACTGCCTAGATGAATCCTGGTTGTAGGCAGCAGTAGACGAACTGCACCTCACTTGTAAACCTGTGTATTACACTGTAATGTATGTAAAGGATTTCACCTTTGCCAAGAAATCTGTCCAGGAGATCCTATAGAACCATCAAAGCCATTAAATTAAAGGTTGTAATCTACAAAACGAAAAAAAAAAACAGAAAGTAAAAGCCACAAATCTCTGCTCCATGAAATCAGTTTCACTTTCTTATATCATCAGTATTATTAAAGCCTCATGTTTCAATTGCATTCTGAGCGGCTTGCCGACAAAGGACCATTCATAAACCGCTAAAAACCAAGCGATCTTCTACACGGGGCTGATGCTGAGCATCTAACTACCCAGCGTATCTCTTGCAAGCTTGGTGCTGCGTTTCCTGGCCAAAAATCCACTTTTACAATATTGTGTTGTTTGCGACTTTTATTAAATGATTAATTTAATTTTAATGTAAGAAATCATGACATTTTATGATTGAAATCATAAACTAGCATGTATTTCCTATGGGTTTAATGTTAGTTACTGCACATGGCACTTTGGCATCCAGACTGTGGAGGTCGGACAGAAGCGGCACATGTTACAATGTTCATTTTTTTCCCCAAAGCCTGCTGACTACCCAAACACCAGTGCTTCTATGTCAGTCAGCTTCACTCTGCCACTGCAGTAAAGGTGGCGGTGATTGAGAGCACAACACGTAAGTCAGACGCTGGGTTTGTCAATAGGTTGGTCCATTCTAAACAACCATGTTTCCAGCAGCTCCAAGCACTTGTTTTTAGCAAACAAGCTCATATAAACCCACTGAACACCACTTGAAAGTTGAACGGCTAACAAGCAACAGGCCAAGATACTTTTCTTATAAGTTGGTGCAGCCCAAAACAGAGCAAAAAGAACAGTGAATGTTTCTGAATGGACAGAAACACAACTCCAATGGGACAATTATGTTGTTTTGTGTCCGCAAGATTTGTAAGTGTTTGCTGGCATGTTCGCCTTAACACAATTATAAAGCAATACAGTGACAGGGCAGCGGTTGTCAGCTTGTCATGCAGTTCTTCTACCCCCTAGTCAAAAAACAATACATTCACTTTAACTTTCAGTAAGAGTGCTGCACATTGATTGTATTACGGACAAAAATGATAAATTAACAGGGTTTAGTGGGTAGCTGGTGTTTCTTTCTTGTATGCATCGTGTGAGTGTGTGCGCACACACTTTGCTAGCTGCTGAGCAGGCAACATTTTGAAGGCTCAGCGTAATGAATGGGCTTGTATGTCGCAGTGATCTCGCATTCCCTCCTCCAGCGGGTCAAAGGGATGAGCTGAAATGCCACAGTCCTACAGCTACACTTAGCATTAGCCTACACTTAGCATTTCCATTTATAACAATAGCAGACAAAAAATAAATGATACGATGACGGTGACACCATTAAATGTGACTGATGACCCCGTCTGTGAAGAGACAAGTCTCCCTCTCTCTCTCTCTTTTTCTCTCTCTCTCCGTCCTTCTGTCTCGCTCATATATGCACGCCATAGATCTAAATCCTGGCCCGATCCAGCCTCGTTCACTTCTGGTTTAAAAAATCGCCTTAAATTTTTTACTTCCGCATCTTTCACTTTCCCATGAAATCACTCAAAGCAACAGAGGAGGACTCCACTTGATCAAACATGACAAAAACCACCAGAGTCGAGGCCCCCATCTGTGGCTCCCATTTCATAGAGCCATATCCTACAAACCACACTTCAAAAACAAGAACTTTTAAAGGCCCTACACACACAAACAGCATGAGACAAATAACTCATTTATCATCCTTACTACATGAAGTCTGGTGACATCCAGTGTGGATATGCCCACCTTCAACCTGAACTAATCAGCCAGGATAACTGAAAACACCTGTGTGGGAGTGCAGGACCTGTAATCACTAAATAACGATCTGTGTTTGGTTCACTGTGTCTTCCCTGACTGAATAACAGGTCTTCAGAAACAAGTTAAGCTAAAGTAATATTCACCAAATTGTGTTTTTCAACTTTCTTATTCTATAAAATAAGGTTCTTGAAAGCAAAGTTCCCGGATTTGTTCTTAATATGTTCCTTAAAATGATTTCCCACAGAATCAGGTCTCGCATGCTGTCTTCTGCTGTGGTGATGCAGTGTGATGAGCGGTGGCCTTGTGCGGGCGGAGCAGTGTGGTGTATTATACTTTGTGTCCCAATAAATCAGGCAGCCTGCTGTCCTTCCTCGAGCAGCGGCAGAGCCAAGCCTTTGTCTGCCATCAACCTGCACCAAACAGCCAAAACACAGAGAGACAGACGAAAGAACAGAGAGGCACAAAGGTACAGGGGGATACTGGAGGGAAACATGGAGATGCCTCATAACACACACACACACATACACACACACCACGCTAACACAATATTCCCTGATTGCACTGAACTATACGAGGGATAATGCGAGGCAGATGGTCCGCGATACTAATTAGAAGCCTGTTTGCCTTTCTTATCGTCACATCTACGTGTTGTAGAAGTGCTGCCTGCTTTGTTTACAGTGGTGAAGGAGGAAAGACTGCAAACCTTTTGACTTTCTTTAAGATCTGACAGCAAAAAAAAAGAGCCCTGTGAGTAAATCACATCGAACAATGAATGCTCTTTTACTTTCAGAGTGACTGCCAGTACCAATATATTTTTAATTACTTGATAACACTCCGGTTCTGCCCTTTTAGCGTTTTCATTTCTGGCACTCCGGTTCTTGCATAATGCTGAACAGAACTCACACAGTCTCCCTGTCAAAACATCGGCATAACACGCAAAAGAAAACCGATGGAGAAATGTGAGTAGAATATAAACAATGCTTCTTTTTTGGAGGGGAATCATCACTGGTTTTGTAAATTGACTTTCCAATTTGACATCTGTCTGCTCACAAAGACAAATGTTTGCATCACGACTGCGTGCAAATGACAGACATGCGGAGGCACAGCTGAAGCTCCACCTGAGGAGAAACCATCCATCTTGACTGCACACACACACACACACACACACACACACATGCACACATATCTTAAGCCCTCCTGACATGCTTACCCACAATATAATTAACTGTTGTACAGTAAATCACTGCAGTGAGGTGAAACGAGGGGAAATAAACAGGGAAATCATGTCCTCCGTGTGCTCCTGAAACTCCACAGCTCACACAGACAGGTCATCAGACCAAGGGTGAGTCATGGTTGCCGGTTTTTTTTTTTTNNNTAAACCAATTCCTGGAAGTTATTCTAACATTAACCTTCGTGACAGCCCTGAAAAAAGGCTCATCTAGACGGAGGGAAAGAAAAAATTGCAAAGATACTGAACCGCACACAACAAGAAGAGCCACAAACCACAGAGAACGCTGTGATGTGCGGCTCCCAGCTCGATTGACGCACACGTTAACAGTCATTTTATGGGTAAAAGCCCCAGACTACTTTGTAAATAGGAAGTGGCTTTCAATCTCACTGTGATGTCTCCTTTCAATGAATTCCTAAGCAGAAAGTGATGACTGGCAACAGCTCAGGGATAGCATCTCATACAGCAAGAGGTCTGCGAGGTTAACCCCTGTCAAAACCAGGCTGTCAGCGCTCATAAGCAGCGGGCGGGTTGTGGTAGTAGGAGTAAACAGAGCTGACGTCAGAGGAGAAAGGCACTTGATTGTGGAAGGACCAAAGATGCCTCTGCTCAGCTCGCTCTTCTGCGCGTCCTCGGGGCTGCTGCCGAGCACAATTTCGCCAGCTGTGTTAATAAGAAAGCAATAAACCAGACAAGGGATCCTGCCAGTTAATTAAAGATCAATCTAGCTGCATGAAAAAGGTTCATCTTTGCAGCGACATTACTCAGGACACCCCCACACGACACACTGCACCCTGCGTCGTCCTCTGCTCCACCGGCCGTCAAGGGGTTTAAGGGGGAAAATGGTTATTGTTGGGCAAAAATCGGCGTTCCCATAGAAACCACATGTTGTACTGATTCCACACGGGAGGAAGCTGTGAGTCAGGATATTACCAGCTCAGGGCAACTGAGGATGTTTTTCATTCAGTAAATCTTACACTCACACACACACAAACACACATGCACACAAACACAGTAGTATAGCCCCTCCGATACTGGATTTTTGAGGCCAATTCTGATATCGGTGTTTCAAAAATCCAGGATCTATTGGCCCACAGTGATTTTTTCTAACATAAGCAAACAATTTTGTTACCATATCTTAGATTTGTTTTTTGTTTTTTAAGAATTATGACAAAGATACACACTGAGCGGGTTGTTTTACAGTGGAAACATCAACTTGTCAGTGCTTACTGGTGGACAAACTCTGTAATGGTGAAACTAAATTCTTAATTACCTTAAAACTTCTTTAGGATTTCGGTACTGCAGTGTCTTGTTACTTATATATCAGCAGATATATGGGCCTGGCCCATTTATCGGTCTCGCTTTAGTGTGCAGGAGCAGCCGACATGACATTAAAAGTCAGTGCCAGACTGCATTTTAATGAATTTGTGAAGAGATATAAAGGAGGAGGAGTGTAAACTTCAGCTTTGTGATGTATTATTTATTATTTATTGTCTATCGTGGCAATCATATTACAATACAAAAGCAATAGTAGGAGATGGCCTTCTGGTCATCATGATATGTATTCTTATAGCTGTATGGTTAATTGAGGTTTGATCTGTAATAGTGTTAGTCTGCCAGTACTGAGTATCAAATCCAAATTTAAGATCTGTACAGCTCACTGTAAAGGACTCTTTATGTAAGGTAATATGAGGCCAGGGATTACTGTGGCACTACAAAAACTGAATGAGTGGTCACTGAATGAATGTAACTGATGGAGGAAACACAGAATGGCACCGACAAAGAAACGGTCTTTAACGCGGATCGCTCGCATCTTTCACATCTTTCACACACACACATCTCATGTCTTGTGAGCCCATATGCTTGCATGACACTTAAATAAACAAATCGATGAATCAATTAAAATCCAGAGCGTAGTGACGAGAGGTGCTCCTCTCCCTGATGTGCTGAATTACATCACAGATTTACAATGACAAAGACACACACTGTGGCTGTAGGAGAACCCAGGATCATTCTTTTGGAGCTACGAGTACATCCTCCATTCAAATCAGTAACACCACCAAAAGACAGCACATAGACCATTACAAACACTCAGTAAACCAGTTCTCATTACAAAGCACTACAGCCCGAGTGCACTGCCTCTTGACGTGGGTCAATGCTAAAAGTCCCCGTATGCCTCTTTCACCCAGCATGTACTGTATAGCTCAGGTGCTGCTGGGCTCATGTGTTTAAGAATGGATGTGCTGACTGTGAGAAGGAGGAGGTGGTGGTGGGAGGGAGGGAGGGAGGAGGAGGCGACTCTGCTACTGTAGCAGTGCATCAGCAGAGGTGAGACTACAGCCACATCACAGTTTGCAGGCTGGCAGAGAGGCGACGGAGCTGCTGTTAGAAACACAACACTTAACACACTTGCAAGGAACGGCTTGTTTTATTCCGTTTCCATTTTGGAGGGGGGGGGGGGTCATATCAGAGCATCTCAGAGCCAGAGTCAAAAAAGGTGATGCAGCCAAATCAGTGCACATGCAGAGACGAACTGTCTTTTCCAGTCGAGCCTTTTCTTCAGCGGTTGAAGGGCAGCTATGTCGGCCAGCCTTACCCCAGCTGCCTCTCATGCCGCCAGAGACTGACAGACCTACAGTGGGCTACAGTATGTGTGTCATTAGTGCTGACCCAGATGCTCTGAAACACTGACTGCCCTGTGGCTGCACTGCATTCCCACAATAAGTCCCCTAAGCTCATCTCAGACAATCATAACGCTTAATAACCCCTGGAAATACAAAAAAAAAAAAATGAAAAGCCAATTGCAGAACAAAGGGGGAAGTCAAGTTGACATGGGAGACAAAAGTTGAGGTTGAGACAGCTCCTAATGAGCCCAGCAGCTGCAGAGGAGCAGCAGTGGGGGCTCAAGGTCTGCGCGGCGCAATCTGATCGGAGAGACAAAAAGAGTAGACTTGGCTTCAGGCTCAGGTGGAGAGATTAGTATAGGTGAGAGAGAGTTACATCACATGAAGCAAACCCCTGCGCAGTCCAGCAAGCAACACCACCTCTCACACAACATATCATGTCAGCGCGGTCAGTGAGGGAATTCATCCTGAATAACAGGACAATACTCCCTGACTGCGCAAATTCCAATGCAATAACGAGCCTTCTCCGCATGTCACATCACATGCAAAGAGCTTATAGGTGCCCGGATCGCAGATAGTTAAGTTTTTTCTTCCCTAACAAA
>NTHP01000118.1:437157-475774 GCA_003416845.1 Oplegnathus fasciatus | reverse complement strand
AAAAAAGATCTAGCAAAGCTATTGAGCAGAGCACAGCTCCCTCCGTACAGCCCGTGAATCATGCACCCAGCAGCAATAAATGTGCGGATTACAAAACGCTGCCTGTGTGAAACAAAAGATCCATTTCCCACCCAAATCTGCTCTAACCCCTCACAATAGGTGTCACTCGCCTGGATGTGACAGAGGCTCGTGCAACACATCAGTGTGTGTGTGTGTGTTTTTCTCAGATCTAGCTTATAGCATGTGTGCTTACCCTCTGCGGCCAAAGCGCACCGGACAAGAAGTGAAAGCATCCCCACAGACAGCAGACAGTTCGCGAGCATCCCCGCCGCTTCGGCTCGCCACCTGGTCCTCAAACACCTCCCCTCTCCTCCGGCATCCGTCCTCCGCGGCGGGCACCCACCGGGCTCCGCTCCGCCGGCTCCCACCACTTTGGGGTGACCTGTCCGCCCACTCCTCAAACCGGGAGCCATATCCAGTGGATAAGTTGCTGAAGTTTCGGTCGTAAATAATACATTGGATCAATCCTCGCGTGGGAACGGGAAGCACAGCGGTCCCGCGGTCTCGTCGTGTGTCCAGGGCTGGAGGGGGGGTGGTGAAGCGGCGTTGAAGGGAAATTAAGAAATGCGCCCTATCGCTCCGCTGCGCTCGGTCCACCCATCATCGCCGTGTGGCGCAGGGCGGTGCGCACACTTTGCCAAAGGTTTGACATTTAGCTGTTGGCGGCAAACTGCCTCAGACAGACCCGCTCCAGACGGATGGCAGACATTTAGGTGCGCCTGCGTGACGTTTAGCCACACATGTAAGGGTAAGGAGGATGGTGGGTGGATGATTTAAACACCCCCCTGGTCAAAGTGCGCAAATTAGCCGCTCTGTGCTGTTAATTGTCGGGAGAAAGTCAAAGCGAGCAGCCTGTAGGACGACCTCTGCTGGGGGAGTGACACCACACAGAAGTCCATATAGAAAAGGACACATTTAAGCCCTCTTCACCCATGTGCTGGATTAATATACAAAAGAGCAACTTTATAGTTGTTCTTTAGGTCCACTAACAGGTATGTAGAGTCTGTCCTGAGGGCTGCAGTGATTTCTACCTGAGTATCTGACTGTGTAGATACAAGGACGGCTGTTGTACCTCCTCACCTCCACTAGATGTCAGCCCACACCCAGAAAAACACTAATAAAACTGGAGATGATGAGACCAGATTAAGGCCTCTGGTTGTTGCATTTTAAGGGCTCCAAGGTACACACCACAAAGAACCTGTTTTGAAAATAATCTTGACTTTTGGTGTGTAATTTATGTCATTATTCAAAACAGTAATGGCATAATTTATTTAGTAGTAGTATTCTTTTTTTTGTTTGTTTGTTTTACAGAGAATCCAGGGTGAACAATGAGCCCATATTACTCATTTGGAGAAAACAATCTCGCCACAAGGGCCATTTAGTAGCTTTCAATCATATCACATGGTCTTCATCAGTAGATGGAGTTTGTAAGGTTAATATGGAATTTGTGCCACAAAATGTTCAAATTTCCATTTATTTTTCTCTTTAAACACGTCTTGCCCATGTTTGGAGCAGAGTAGCCTGGTCAATCAGTCCATTAATAAGAAAATGAATCCACAACAGCTGAAACATTAATCCTTAGAATATTAAGCAGACAAAAATATTTTTCTGGTTCCAGTTGCTCAAATGTGAGGATTTGCTGCTTTTCTTCATTTAGTATCACTTAAAATGTATCATCTTTGAGTTTTAAACTGTTGTCCATCACTTTGTGCTCTGGGACATTGTGATGCATATATATATATATTTGCATTTTCTGATATTTTATAGACAAAAGTATTAATTAACCCCAAAATGTTTAAGACAGAATAAAATCCAATCAAATCAATAATAAAAATAATCATCAGTTGCAGAGCCTCTCATGCTACTAAGAGTTTGAAAACCACGTCCCAGTTACTAACCAGCATTGTGACAATGTGGTGCAAAGTTGTCCACGTATGTGAATGAATGAAACGATGGGAAAAAAAGAAAAAACAGACCAAGACAAAAAGAGCTGAATCAATAGATTTTTTTTAATTCAAAGTGAATCTTAACAATAATACACCATAAAGTCTTATTTTGACACTCACCAAAAGAGTCACCTGGAAAACCCGCTTAATGTGACAAAGTAGAGAAGGCTTGGTCACACCTAAATCACTGAGAACTAGAGAGGAAACACTATCGCAAACTGTAAATAGACATCACATCCATAGAGTTAGTTTTCCCAGTCCTCATACTGTAAATATTGCACAGTGCAATTGCTACATGGCAAACTAGTGTAGCACAAAATAAAAAAAGCAAATGAAACAAACAAACAGAAAAAAAAACAAAGCCACAAAAAATCTACAGGTATTAAAAACAGTAACAGTTCAGATTTCATAATCAAGTCTATTTGATGAGCAATCTAAACAGATGATTCCATAACTTGCAGTGTGAATTAACTCTGAAATTGATACAGATGACCAGAAAACTGAAAATAAGAGCTTGAGTAAAACAAACCTCATCAAAATCAAATCAAAAGGGCAACACAGTCGCACATTTAGACTAGTACAGACCCTGAATTAACATCTCTAAAAGGATAATACCGCAGCAGAGGATTTTTGTTTTCTGATATCAAAGTCATAACTTTAATAGTAGTAATTTTTACAAACAAAATGTTTTATCTGTTAAATGTTACATGAATCCTCAAAAAAACAAAAACAAATCCATAAACCAAGGTGTCAATCGCGTGGAAAATTAAAAACAGTTTTAAGATTTTCTCTCCTCTTGCATCCATTCTTTTACTAACAAGTATGGGAGAGTTTATGCAGGCGCATTGCTGGTGAATACCTTTGGAGGAATCAAAACACAGATTACATTTTACATGCTTATTACTGGGGAGCTATTTCGAGCACTATTCTGCCAAGTGCATGCCTTGTCGTCATAAGCTTTCTTTCCCAAAAGATACTCGAGTGTGATCGGTAAAGCATACAGGTAAGAAGAAAAAAAAAAAGCTATCATAAAAAAATAAAAAAAACAACATACAACCATATCAATGTCAGTGTTTAAATGTGGAGTATTGCACTCATGACTGACTGTGCAGAGATACCACAATAACCTCCATGACAGAGCATCCAGATAAGACTATTCCTGGATTAAAAAGCACGCCTCCTCTGATTTTAAAAAGGCCAGTGTTGCCTGCTCACTCCCGCTCAGCCTTAACTTGCGCGATGGAAAAGCTGCTCTGAGCAGACAGCTTCTAGGCAGACAAAGTGAAGCAACTTGGGTGTACATGCAAGGTAATGTAAAGCATGGAGATTATCTAAGAACACTTGGTGGTGCAATGACCGCACAATGTAGAGTATTGCATCTGCTGTTCAGCCAGAGTGACTATCCAAAGATCTTTAAGTGTCATATCATTCAAAGTGTATGTGTGTGTGTGTGTGTGTTTTATCGGTGTGTTATCACAGAGAGTCCCTGGAATGACACTGTGATGAAGTACTATTTTGTGTGTTGTTGTTTTTTTTTTAATTCTTGGTCGTGCGGCCGTTAAAAGACTGTCTACTCTACATGGTAATGGACCGTTATTGGATTCTATGCCTTCCTCCACAAATAAGCGGTGAGGAATCACCATCTTGAACTCTCACTTTCTGAATCTCAAGGCACATACGCAGTGCTGCTCACACTGTCTCAATTTCAGTAAGGAAAGCATAACAGTGGCCACAGTTTTGCATTGACAAAACATCGTTCTGATATGAGACACTCATAAAGGGGAGAGCGATCCGAACACAAGGCAGTTTAGAATATCAAACTGTGAAACTGATATTCTCGCCAGATATAACGTTGAACAGTTAAAAGGTTGCAATAAATATTTGTTCAAATCAATTTAACAGTAAAACAAGTTGTAAAACATTATTTTGGAACAGAAAAGTTGGGCTAAAATTTATTTTTGGACACACAGTCTAAATCACCCGAACCCTTACAAGCCTAACTACCTGTATGACTGCTTAGTGGCGAGTGTGTTTGTGTGTAATTGGTGGAAACAGTACAGAAGCTTTTCAATGAACACAATGGGGTTTTTTTTTCCTTCTGGCATCTCACAGTGCTCCTGTAACACACCAAAGACTACTGGTAACATACCGTATACGTACAATGAAAAAGTTAAATCAATCCTGCAAGCTACAGCTTTAGATGTGTACAAAACGTCAATATGAAAACATACAAAATTAAGTTACATCGATACATCATTTATATGCAGTGATGAGCCCGAAAGGTTAATAAGGATAAAATACTGATGCAAAAACACACACCCCGAGAAACAACAAATGCAACTAATGTTCATCATCAGCAATACAGTAGTTACAATGACACTCCAAATATGAACGCAAAACACAAAAATCAAAACCACTTCTATTTCAGATAATTAGGGACCTATACAAAAATAGCAACGCTAGGTTTAAACTCAGAGAAATCACCTAATTTCACAGCTATTGAAGTGGCAATCATCATATAGCAGCTTATCTATGATACATTCAAGAAGAAATGATACGACTTATTAATTGCCCAATAAGCTAGACAAAACCTCGGCCATTTTTTAAATACAATTTTTTTTGTTTGTTTGTTTTAATTTAACCCCATTCTACAACTACAGTATAACTGAGGTCTATGCAAAACAGAATAGCTACCTTGCTCAGGAAATGAATTACAGTCTTTGGTGCTGCACAAGCAACTTCATTTGAAAATAAAAGACAAAATTTTTTTTACACACATAACTAGTAAAATGAACAGAAAAAAATGCACACACAGCATATATATATATATATATATATATATATATATATATATATATATATATATCCTCCCTGACGGAATGTATAAAATAAGCAGTTGACACCGATAAGCCTTAAGCCTTTAACAAATGGTATAATGTAAAGGGAAAAAGTTAACTTCGTCACACATGCATAAATGAGAGAATTGCACACAATTAACTCACACCTTATCAAGCATCTGTACTAAATAGTCTAGCTCTATAATATATGTCCATATATGTGTGTATATCAAATACTGCATGGTTTGCTCAGGCTTAGAAGATTCCATACCGTGAATTAATTTGCATTTTTTCCTTACCTAATCAAAGCCATGCCCACCACACTTCTAAGCATCTAAGAAACAAAGTGAAAACACTCAAAATGAAAATACGAAGACGAAAAAGGAAAATAATCAACGACTATTTAGATTGTATTGCAGTTTCATCAAACAGTACAAATACTGTTCGTAATAAGAGTTTCACTAAATAGAAAGTGATTATCAAATATTAAGCAATACTCAGTACTTGCACTTTGTACACTAGTTCATTCGGGAAAGGGAGAATGAAAAAAAAACGAACAGTTTTAATGAAACAGTAAGCATTCGCAACAGCAAAGCATGCTGTTCTTCTTGAGAGAACAGAAAAGTAACTCACTACACACTGAAATATACACTGACTCCAAAAAATAAGCACCGCTATCCGCGATACATCACATCAATGCAGGCTATGCATGGACATATACACATGTGCATATATATACTCACACATAGGATGCATCAACTGATTGGAATTTCAAGTGCTGCAGTCCAGTACATTAATATTCATGTATATAGTCATATATAAGTAGTAACATTAACAACCTCAAATATGTAAGGCACTATGGCTGGGGACAGTTATACAATGCAGCGAGTCTTGTGACACAAACAATAAGAGCAACGTCTATGCATCTTTCCGTTTACATTTTTGCTCATGCAAGACCACATGCAGCGTGAGGAACAACCCTATTTAAATCGGTTAATTGACTTGACATTGCTAACACCAAAAGACACCGAAAAGGTACAAATACTTCAAACGCAGTACAACATACACTGTGGACGACGTGTGCATCTGTCAATCTAGAGCTAGAGACTGGGATGGCTTTACAAATATGGATGTGTCTTGCACACGTAAGAAGGCAATATAGAAAAATAGCTGGGATCAGGGGTGCAAAGTCCTAACTATTCAACAACACCCCAATTATTTACCTGTTTTGAGGAGTATTCGTAGAAGATCCAATGCAAAGATATATCAAATGTGCAAAACACATTAAGTGTGAGTTTAACTACTCATTCATTCTTTCATTCAATCATTCATACATTATTTCCTTCTTAATTTTTGCCCAAATCATCTCCACCATTGGAACTCTTTTTTTTTTTTTTAAAGCTCGAAGTTCAATTACACCCAAGTCTACATGATTCAAAAAATAGCTTGCTTTCTCTGTGGTTGTGCCATGGTTTTGGAAATGAAAACCATGTTTGTTTGTGGTTTAAGATAGAATTCGCCCTGCTCACTTAGCCCTCAGGTGGTAAGAAGGGTACCCGCGCAGCCATGCTCAGATGTAAGGGTACTGGTTTATTTTTGTGGGGCTGAGAGGGAAACTGGCGTAGGCGGGCGAGGCAATGTAGGAGTGCGGGGGAAACAGGGGCTTGAATTGGCCCTGGGGGTGCAAGGTGGGGGAGGGCAGCAGCCGGGGGTTGATGCCCACTGTGACCTGATGCACGATGCCTGCCGGGTGGGAGATGCTGTAGGTGGGCTGGAGGACGGGGCGGGAGGCTACAGGGGAAGCCAGGAGGTGGGCCACGGGTGCAGCCGTGACCAGAGGACCAGACGGGGGGTAGGACAGTAAGGTGGGCTGGGAGTGCGGGTGGCCCCCAAGGTGGGGGTGGGGGCCCGTAGTGTGGTTTGGGCTGCTGTGGGACAGGGTGAATGTGTGCCCATGCATGGTGGGAGGGATATATGCCTGTGGTCTCCGGTGGGCAAAGTTGCCGTTCCATTCCTGATGGCAGGAACCGAAATGCTGCACCTGAAGGAGAGAAGAACAATATCTGGCTAGTTAGATTCACCACTTTCATCAACACAGAGTTTATTATCTTTATGAGCCACTAGATGCTGCTGTTTCAACGTTTTCATATGTCAGTACTGTCTCCAAACAGTCAATCCTGACCTCATCTTAATTTGTGTGCCTAAAGTTACAATATTATTCATTCCCTTTTTTCTTAATGGCAACGCAGTAAGTAAGCAATATCATAGTAAAATGCCTGCACCCTTAAACACAATTGGAAATGTTCACCCACCAACTGTGAGTAATTTTGAGCATAGCTGACCATTTACAGTATGAAGTGTGCTCTTGGCTGCTGCTCTGCTATGAAAAGGAAATATTTGCAATTCAAATGTTGCGCTCTTTATCACCTAAATGCACAGAGTGCAGTCACAACCACTTTAGTCACTTTAGAAATTGGACATTCTGGTACAATATGCCAAATTCTTCACTTATTCACAATCCAGCAAAAGGAGGGATGCAGGATACAATGACTTAACGTGAAAATGTTATAAAATGGGACTTCCCACAAGAAAACACTGCCAATTGTCAGTAATTAAAGTGCATTAGTGGGAGATTGCTTTTATCTCTGCAATCTGTTTTCTTGTGAAGTTGAAATATATTTTGCCGTCTTCAATAATCACAAATTCCCTCCGGCCATACAAATGTTTATACTGTACATTCTGCTTTGATCGACGGGGCCAAATGTCCCTCTGCAGCCAACAACAGCAGACATGTTTACGAGCTTTTGCTTATATGTGTTTGTGATTGTGTAAACACGTGCAAGTGACTGCATGTGCTCACCTGCCCAAAGCCTATATGCTGCGGTTGCTGGGGCTGGAATGCAGGGGCGATCTTCTGCGGCCTGTTGAGGAGGGAAGTGGAGTGGTGGTGATGTCGCCCAGGAATGCCCCGCCCTTTGGACTGGCATGAAAACTCTAAGACTGAGGTGGGAGGTCACGTAAAGAGGGACGGACGGAGAAACACAGAGAGATGGAGATGACTTGTTAACGCAGACAATTTGGTGTTCCACTATCAATGTCACAATGTAAATGTAAATGACAGGCCAAAAAAAGGGTGCAACCAGAGATTGGATTCAACTACAACCGCAGAAATGGCAACATTTGTGGCAGGAGGCTTTGTAGGCTTGTCAGTGATTTCAGCTGTGTTTGATCAGTTCCAAACCTTTAAATATAGTGGCATCTGTCCTCTGAATATGATCTAGGTGATTATAAATAGATATGTTTGGGGGGATCTGGGAGGAGTTGGTAACTAAGCTTGTTCATAGAGCTTATAGTGGGGTCAGACCACCAGCTATAAATACACCTGGTAGCACTAGAATAGCAAGCTGTGCCCTTTTATGTGGGGCTTTAGTTGCAATAGTTTGACGGTTGGGGGAGGGAGATGCCTTTGACATGAGAGGCAATTTGACTTTGTATGATTTTCTCTGAGGATTTACGGTTGAACCCTCCACTTTAAAAAGACCTATAAAGAGGTAGCTCTTACACGAACTCTGCTGCTGAAAGAGACAGCGATATCTCACTGACCACAGCTGTTATAAAGCCTACATATGGCATGCGTAACTGCTTTTTAACACCTGAAAGAAACATTCATCAAACATTTATTTGTTTATGACAGCCAGAAAATGTATTCATATGTTCTCTGGTTGACATCCATGTTTTGAATATTTCATTCAGGACATTAAACATTTTGGGGCTATTATGCATGTCTTATGTAGCTTGGGGGAGTGCACATGCACACAGATACAGGGGCTCTCAGAGTCAGTCTGGAGCCAGAGTAAAGAGGGTTGACAGCAAACAAATATCCACTCCAGAGACCAGAGCAGATACGTCAGGGCAGGTCACCCATAATCACCTGTGAGAACCTCTGTGGCCTACAAAGACAGCGTAATCCCAGGCTATGTGACCTGTGGAGCAGACAGCAGCAGTGGTGACTGGATCTCTGAGCTAGCATGACCTACTCATGCACTTGCTGGTCTTCTGAGTAGATTAGACCATCAGAGTGTACTTTAGACACATAGCAACTGAGTGTGCAAAAGAAAAGCTGCCTGTCAGCTGCTTTATTCATATGATAATTTAGGTTTAGAGAACCTGGGTCTAATACTCTACTGGCCACTCTCACTTCCAGCAGTTCTTAGGTATATAACAAAGCACAAATTTCTGGCAAATGTTTGTAGGCTTGAGATCTAACATACATTATATGTCCAGTTTTACCTGTGTTGCCAGGTGTTTCACTGACAGCAGGATTGTTGTTGTTGTTGTTCTGCACCCTCATTGGAGGCACCACAACAGTACGAACTGCTGGCTTGCTGGGCTCGGTCTCCGGGGCGACGCATGCAACGCGGGGCTCGCAATTCTGGTTGCTGTCAGCGATGAAGCGTCGCTCTGTGAAGGGACTGTTGCTATGGCCGGAGGCGTCCGAGGCAGGCGAGCTGTCCACCGTGTCACAACCACTCTCCTGTTCATCATCTGACATACTGTAAGAGGGCAACCGGTGAGGAAGGAAGTTACAGATCTCTCTTTGGTTGCGGTGTAGCAGCTAATGTAGCGGCACGGAAAACATTTATAGGAGCTTTGTTTGAATCAGTTGCATTGATCATACCTGTTGGGGTGTTTGCAGGGCGAGGTGCTGGACTGGGCCGAGGCTGAAGAGCTGGTGCTGAGCGTGCTGTCTGGACTGCTGAGGGAGCAGACTCTCTCCATACTGACAGTGCTCTGACACGCCTCACAATCTGCACTACCCTTACACCTGTGCGCAGAGAGAGACAAATAAAGTTACACTACATTTTTAGAACCAATTTAGAAATATCGTTAGAAGGAACCCGATGGTTCAGTACTCACTCCCCCATCGAGTGTCTTTGTGCACTCTCCTCTTCGTCGCTGCTGATACTGATGACACTAACAGTCGGGCTAGCAAGGTCAGAGATCACCATGGCCTGCCGCTGCTCCTGCGAAACTGAAAGCTCCTCACAGTCTGGCTCCACTTTACAGCAGTTCTCCTCGTCATCCTCTTCCACCTGCTCTGTTCCTTGCTCCTCTCCAGCTGTACGCCCTGCCTCTGGGCATCTGGCTTCCTCCTCCTCCACCTCCTCCACATTCTTTGCTGTATCGGCCATCTTTGGGGACTGGCATGCTAAATTTTGGATGTTTGTATTTTGGGAGAAGTTGCTGCCCCTATTGAAGAAAACAAGTCACTTTCACAAAGGGAGAACATCTTTTAGTGTATGTATATGTGTTTTAGCTGGAAAAGGCAAAACCCATGTGGCGTACCTGTTCACACAAGGCTTGGCTCTCTTGTTGGCAGCTGGCTGTGGCCACACCACATGTGCAATGCCTATGTTGATTGGCTGGTGGGTGGACATGGTCATTTGGTTGGTTAAGAATGGCTGAGGGTGTGCAATCATGGAGCTGTAATGGTTACCATGGGGACGCACTTTCCTGCATTAAGAAAACAGAACATTGCAAAATGAGCCAAAAGCCTTTAGCACCATTACTGACAAAATGGTCTCAGTCACTGGTCCCAAAGGACATGTATGACTCATCGATCATTAACATTCAGGGGAGCGAGCGTGCTGTATCAGAGCAGTGCAGCCATTCCCAAGGGTGTACATAGCAACTAAAGGTAATAAAGCACTAATACATATTGCTTTATATAATACTATATATTGGAAGTATAAGGAACAAATACATAGAAAGGATACGGATAATGTATCAAAAAGATATTGGACTGTAACCCCCTGAAACGGACAAACAAATTGCTTACCCCCAGTCACCCAATCTCTGTGAGCCCGCCACAGTGTCAGATGCCAAAGTGGTTTGTGGTGGGGGCACTGATGTCACCTGCTGCCAAGTGGGCACCAAGATCTGCTGTGCACGGTTGGACCAGGCCTGTTGAAGTGCAGAGAAGCAAAGCAGTTACATCTAGTAGTTTTCCTCTCAATGATGCTTTCACCAGCTCGTACAGCAACTTTCAGCTTCATTAACATCCATCTGAGCCTATGTTACTTGACCTCTATTGCCATCATTCCCATCCTTGCAACCCCCCTACCTGTGTGATGACTCCAGGTCTGATTTGTATGGGCTGGATGGGGGGTGCTTGAGTGACCAGAGGCACAGAAGCCTCCATTCGAACAGAGTAGCCTGCTGGTTTAGCTGTGTTGGTGGGGATTCCTGAGGGGACAAAGGACAGGAAAATATTTTACTTTTAGAGATATTTAGTCCAACCACCGGAAAGAATAATAAACAAGTGAAATCAAGATTTACACGTCCTACCTTGAATGGCTGGGGGACATAGAATAAGTGCCTGCTGAAATGAATCGTTGCATCCAAACTGACCACTTCCTGTCTGCAGTGGTATCCCAGGGTGCAGCACTGAGGGGGCTGATGGGGCTAGCCCCTAAAAAAAGGAAAAGGGGTGACTGGAGTTTTCTGAGGTATTCAGATCAACAGTAGCATTAGGGATCCAGTAGATGGCGACATCTCTGTCAAGAGCATTCGGTTTTTGAGCCAGACAGAGCCCAGGAGACTGTCTTGTACTGAGAGATTGGTGGGTTAGTCAGTTAACTTTAGGCACAAGCCTGGCTTTTCAGTCGAAAGACCTTGGCTCACTTGGCTCACCTGTGGTAGATCACCATCGTAGCCTAGAACACATGGCTGATCTACTCCAGAGGAACTTCTGGGTACTGAATCAAAAAGTATTCAAGGCCCATTTGCTTACTAATCAATTCCTTGGAAAAATGGAGTCACCATGCATAAAGGATTCCAACAGGCAAAGGAAATGATTAAATGATTAGATAAATACTTTCATCTCATTGAAATGCCGCTCTTGATCTGTTATATGACCTTTTACATGAACATGCTCATAAGTAGATTGGCAAATCTTGGGCTGATAACCATCTTTGTGAGACCAATAAAGGCTCACCAAGAATGGATAACTAAAAAGGTTGTTAAACTATGTTGAACTTATTCTTTGAGACAGGCTTGATGGATAAACAAAGAACAGTTGAGCATGTGCCTCTGCTTCACTACTCAGGCTGCTCTCGTGCCTGGCTATAATCACATTTATTGAATAACGAGAACTAGGCTCATATTGTTCTGCTGCAGCTCCTGCGTGTAGCCCAGCCCCCACACACGATAGTAAACACAAAGCAGCCTTTCAGAGGATAATACTAAAAAAGCCACCACATTTTCCTGTAAAACTCTCCTGTACAAGAAAGATTTACCAGTTGCTATACTGCTCCACTGAAACAGAAATTATAGCTGAGCAATTATTCTTTCATCAGGTTTCAGCCTCCTAATATTATCCTTACATCTGCACTGATGAAACGCATGTTGTCACCATTATGTTGTAATGTGTCAAAATTTCTTTTCATGTCTTTGACTTTGAAATGGTTTTTATCACAAAGACCCAATGGCAAAAAAAAAAGGGTCAGCTCCTTTTTTCTCCTCAGCAACAACACTGATTTGCACCGTTGCCATGACCTCAGAAACATGACGTGATTTTGTTGCCATGACAGCGGTGCTAAGACGCAATAAGATGATCTACATGATCAGTCTTCACAGGAGCAGATGAACAGAACAACACATTGGATGTCAATAAACTACACCATCTGTGATTTTTTTTTCAATTCTCAGTTCAGGGAACCAGAAAATAAATAACGTAATTAATATGTACATCCCAACATATTAGGTGCTTGGTTTCTTTGTTTTACAATGTTTTAATTACCGACCTATTGATTACTGTGTAAGTGTAATACAATCCCCACGGCACATTGATAGAAATGGTAGATCATAATGCAAACACATCGTGAACGACTTACTTGAGTGTGGACGCCGGTCATCTTGCTGAATGGGTGGTTGACAGAGGCAGCAGCGGTTGTGGTCACAGGTCTGACGAAAGGACCTTTATTTCTGTTGGCCGCCTCGTATGCACTGGGACGAGTCCAGCAAACATCCATGATGTGGAAACATGACTTCACACTGCAGGCAGAGGAGTTACATGGAGAGTTCGAGTTATGTTAGAAGGTCAAAATGACGACATGTCTGAAAATCTGACGCAAAAAGGACTCACTGGTTGCTATGGGGAAAGTCGAGCAGGTGTTGCATCGTCACAAAGGGGTGGCTGAGAGCTTCGGCAGGGGCGATCCTCTCTTCTGCGTCAATCAACAACATCTTCTTCAGCAGGCCCACAAACTCCCTACGATCTGTCTTCTCTGCGAGCAAGTCACTACCTTCCAGATTCATCACCAAGTTCACCTGGAATACAAACATTTTACTGTAAAAACGACTGGTCAAAATAACTACTGATCAATAACATATTAAAAGAAAGGGGTAGTAAAATAAGAAAAGTTACATTACAGTACATTCTGTGTATGATGAATCAAATGACTTTTACTCATTCTTAGGAATTTTACTCAATTCCTAAGAATGATAAACAACTAGTCATGAACATCAATTTGCAAGAATCTCCTCTGACGTACAGACCTGAACGAGCACTGATGGTTGCCAGGGGAATTTCCACCTGTGGTCTGTTTCTACCGAGCATAGTGAGTGAAACCTGAACCTTCATTTTTAGATTTGGGTTTAGCATTTAACTGAAGGGAAGTTAAGCTTAGAGGGGCTCTTTCTTTCCTAGTAATAAGATGTGTATGCTGTATTCTGTTCGTACAGCTGTGGGCGTACTTCCTCTAGTAAAGACCTAGTAGCCTACAGCCTCTAAATATTTGATGTTGAACTTCCTCTGAAGTCCTGTTAAGTATATTATGGTCCGAGTAGCTGAACGTACGTGCGCTATGTCATCCAAACAGCTGAAGATGTACTTCCTTGCTTCCTTTGATTTCATTCCCGTCTCCGTCTCATGCTCATCTGTTGACTACAGAAAAAGAAAATGTTTAGTGGGGACATAAGAATTGAATTCAGTAAAACAGCTGCTGTTCTCTGTTATATTATGATTTTAATAATTTATGTTCCTAAACTGGTTCATTCATGTATGTAGGAAATGTAGGAAATGTAGGAAATTGAAAAAACTGCATATTCACAACTTCAGATTCCAAAGAACGGAAGTAGGGCCTTCATGACTCATGCTCCCAAAATGTGTTGCCTCTGCTAGTAAATGTGTTCATTAGAAAAATGACATTGTAGAACCTTAGTCCACTAGTCACATTGCTTCACATACTGTGAATCAGCTAGTGAATGGAATATTTTCTTTATGGTGATCTTCTGTACATGTTTCGGTTTGTTTCCAGAAAGCTATCATTGCTTCTTTATTTGGAACAGCAGTCTTTGTTTGCCCAAAGGGAGGAAGAAAGTATTTGCTGATTGCGTTAGGGCTGACCTATGATTTTCACCATTAGCTTTTAGTGGAGCAAAACAAGGGTAGAGGTTTGATGTTTTGAAGTGGTAATAAGCCAATCTGCCATACTTGTCTGGTGTGTAAATACTCCTCACCTTTAGTCTCCATGCTGCATAAGGTGAGTCAGACTCTCTGCAAAAGAACCGTGCAGTCTTTGTCCCCGTATTCAATAAATGTTCTCCCGGCAAACCTTGTGTCTGAGAAATGTAGCGAATCTGTTGGACATAAGGAGGGAAGGGAGGGAGAAAAGAGAATATGAAATGAAGAAGAAATAAATCCTGTAGCTAAATGAAAAAGGCCATTTTCATTGGTCAAGTGGAGTAAAAAAAAGCTCTGTAATACCATTTTATATTAAATGATCAACATTTATCTTCATTCTAAACATGTCACTTCAACAACGAGTGCTGTTATTGTTAATTTCTCCATCATCCATGCTCTCCCCGAAACCAACACATCACCGGAGCACCTTTTACCAACACACTCTTTTAGGCACTGATAATTTACAAGGTCATTCACAGTGCTATCACACTATCAGTTCCCTCAGAGTTTAAGTTCCTGTGTGTGGACGTGTACATAGTGGGGAGGACAGCTGCAGAGACCTTGAAGATGGCACATTCCTGAGAAATGGCTAGACCCCTCTACTGAGTGTAGCCTGTGTATATGATCTCTGAAAGGTGTCAGGGTCTTTTCATGTAAACTCTGATAACAAGGTTCCTATGGTCTCAATGCCAAATGCTTTGCTGAGTGATGATGCTCGTCAGTCAGATGCTGTGGGGCAACAGTGTCACACACAGGTTTATGAGAGGAGACCAGTGAGAAGCCTGGCTGACGTCAATCACACCAAAGCGTAAAGGACAACAACCATTAGAGATTCAGCGCCGCTAAGAAGCAAAGAGAGAGCAAAGAGCCACACGTTGGGAGAACGGTGAGGATCAAGAAGAAATCACTGGACACAATCAAATGCAGCAGATAATAAGGTCCGTCTCTCGTAATCTCTTTGAAATACACAAATCTACACATAAGGCAGACAAACATGTATGTCCTCACCCCTTTACTACATATAGATGAAGTTTCCACCCTGCGGCTGCGAAGAACAGCTTCTTTAATTTTCCAAGAGACAAATAAAAAGAAGAAAAGGAAGAGGCTTAAAATGCCAAATTCCTACACACAGTATCATTGATGGGAAGCATCAAAAACCAGGCCCTGCAGATATCATCTAACTGTAGAAGTACCAGCACTGTAGCTATAGCAGTTACACTTCTGAATGAGCAGTTCTGGTCCAACCTGTGACACCTAAAAAGGTAAGTATAGTAAGGGCAGCAGTTTAGAAATGCAGATGTCAAGATGTTAATATGAGCCATTTACAGGCAAGAAAACAGCATTTGACACTTGTGTCGCCTCAATTTACATATGTTGTTGAATTGTAGAGTTGTTCGCCCTCAACTATTGCCTGTTTCTGCAATTAACACTTAAGCTCATTTGTCAGATAGTCAAATGCCCGACAAAGCTTGATGTTAGACCCAATGTTCAATTTTTTTATTATAGAGAACAGTTGGTACAAGTGTTCAATTTAAAACCATGAAAACAAAGACAACAGGCTGCTAAGCATGAATGAGTGAGTTTGTGAGTGAGTTCCATGAAAATGTTCCATGAGGCACCTCACATTTAAAAAGTGAACCACAGGGGCTGAAAATGTTTTTGTTGGAATCACTTCATGTGTTGATCTTCATGTTGCTCTCCCTGGCCAATGTGATGCTTGAGCAGTAGCTTCTGTCCGTCTGTTGCTGAGGTGCCAATACTGCAATGTGTCTGTGTGTGTGGGTGGGACCTACGTCTATGTCAGTTGGCTATAGATGCGGTTATGATATAGCAAGACATTCACTGGGATTCTGACAGCATGCATGACGATGAATGTAATCTCATCTGCAAGAGGGTGGTAGAGATCCCCTAGCTTATATCAAGGCACACTCATTTCCAAGTATCATAAAACTCACTGTCACTGTCCATTTCTTCTTTTTGGAATTGCTTTGCTTTAGTCATTTTTCCCCAGTACATGCTGATTTACGTCAATCTCTCTGCCTTGCTCTCATTTTCTGGCTTTCATACCATTCGCGACTATTCATAACACAGTCAAGCATTGCTGAAACTGTCAATTCCAACA
This sequence comes from Oplegnathus fasciatus, assembly GCA_003416845.1. Taxonomy (NCBI): domain Eukaryota; kingdom Metazoa; phylum Chordata; class Actinopteri; order Centrarchiformes; family Oplegnathidae; genus Oplegnathus; species Oplegnathus fasciatus. Next base: position 459,343 of record NTHP01000118.1, on the reverse strand, counting down.
AACTTTACCCTGGAAGTACACCGACTAAATTCCCCTCCTTTCACGTCCATAATATGTGTTGTAGTTCAGCAACATCATGTAAACAGCAACAGACACGAAAAAAACAGCACAGCCAGTGTGGGTGGGTGGGAAAATTCTTGTGACGGGAAAACCCTTATTTTTCCTGGAAGGCGTGTCTCTGCAGAGATCTCACAAACCAGTGAGATCACTGGTGCAAAGCTACTGCTTCACCAAACAACTATCTAGCGAGCCTGGGCCTGCTGCAGAGCAGACAGGAAGCACAGGCAGCATTTATTTTATGACAGTCCATATAACAATACACACTATAAAAAGATGCATTTCAATGATAAACCCTAACTGCAATGAATGAAAGTACATCTCAGCTTTGAATAATATACCCACACCCTCCTACTTTCACGGTGTACAATGAATCTCTCCCACATTTTTGACATTGGGGTACAGTTTGTAGCAGCTTACTAACAGGAAAATTCCTTCCTGAGCCTTAACCCCCACTAACCCAAATCCTTTTTGCTTCCACTGACCCTGCCTGCATCCTCTTATTCTTACAGATCCCCCAAGTTGCCAGCTAGGCCGAGCCCCAAAGAAAAGAAAAGAAAAGAAATCAGCAAGCACACATTAGTTTGGTCTCCGCAATAGTATGCACTGAACCCCATGGTTGCGCCACTTATACGGTGCCTGAGAGAGCAAGAGACAGAGAGTGTAAGAGGGCATAAAGAAGGATATGGGGAATGGAGTCATATCCAAGACTACAGCACTTGGGCTAATCATAGCCGCTCATAATTAGACACTGGATGAATCGTGAGGTTTGTCACATCAAAGAGGTGAGCAGCCTCCTGCTGTAACAGTGAAGTAAAAGATGATGTGGCCAAGGGATGAGGTAAGGAGAGGGAGGGGGGAGGTGGAGCCAGGGTTATAAATACAATATGCTGTGTGGCATGGAACAAGACCCCTTGCAGAAAGATAAGACGAAGAAAAGGGGGAAGAAGGGGGTGGCAGCGGCTCAGTCAGCTCCAGCCAGATCACCCTGTGGCCCCTGGATGACACCTCACACCAGTAGTCAGCTGCCTAGCTGTTTACTGACATACAGTCTGTTGGCTATTTATTTTAGGCGATAAAAATTTACAAGCTTTCTATTTTCAAGTTCTGTTATATATAAATATCTGACTGATAGTACAGGGAGTACCCGTATCTTCAACCTTTTAAACTCATTTTGTTTCACCTGCAGAAGCCAATAAATTATGGTAGATGCATTTAAAATGCTGTCAAGCCAGAAAGTAATACCCAAAATTGCTAGTTGGAGCTGCTAACTTTTGTTTTTGAATCATACATACTTTTGTCATTAAACATGTCTGAATAGAAATGACGGTGGTTTGCTTCTGCTCAATCATTTGACTTCTAAAAGTAATTCTACATAATTTTAGCTCAGGGTGACTGCGAGAGAAGATGGGCAGACAAATATGAGTCTGTGTAATGAGTGATGATGATTTATTTGAAAGAACTACATATACATACAGTAATGCTTTGCTTCATTACGAGATTTAAGATTCCACAAAGCACCAAAAACCAAAATAAAACTCATGAAGGTTTTTTCATGAGTCCTTTGCTCCTGTACTGGCTGGTTTTCCCCCATTCATTGGGCGATTCCATTATCAAATTGAGAACCCTGCATGTCAGTGGGCAGCCTTGACAAAGATGTACAGTGTTTCCAATGTGGGGTGGGTGTCAAAGCACAGTTCAGTCACAGAAAAAAAAAAACCCATAGGGATTCAGTCTATCTCTCAAAGGCACATGGGGCTAGAACAGGGATTCTCCAGGATGTGCTTCCAACTTACTACATAACCATTCCGCTAAAACGGGTTCAGTCATCCCAGAGAACATCCAGAGCTTAAAATTAACTGCAGGTATTTTAATCAGCAGGCAATAATAGACAGTAACATGAGAGGTGCAAGATCCAACAAGCTTGAAATCTAAAGCGATGAACTCTTGCTTTCTCTCCACAAATTACTCACACCCCAGGCCACTGTCCACCACCAGTGTTTACACTGTATTTGGATTCAAATTCAGTCACCCATTTACATACAGTAGGTTTTGATCTCTATCGGATACATTACTACATTCCACAGGTTCCTTCTCACCTGTTATCTTGCTTTTCATTTCATTGTCTCTCATGCTCCCTATCTATGCCAACTTTATCCCATCCACCCTCTTCACCCCATCAGTTCCAAGCAGTCCCTTACTAAATTGAGGAGGCTCCCCCCAGATATCTCTAAAGCAGCTTTGCGACATGCTGACTGGCTCCTGCAAAAACAGATTCATCATATTTAGACTGGTGGTGCAGCGCTCAAGTCAAATCTCTTTCGGAGGTGTTGTCTCGATACTGGGGAGAGTGAAAAATGATGCCAGGCCATAAAAATACTTTGGTATGAGTGCAATGTGCAGTGGGGCTGAGTGCCGTAATGTAGGGTGCTGCATGGGACAGAGCAGGATCTGACTGAGGCTCCGTTGGCAGGCTTTGAGTAGATACGGCTCCGGGGCACGGGAAAAGCAGCTCAACATAAGCCCAGATCAGTCTAGTCCAGGGAAGACGCTGTCAGGGTTCCACTGGGAGGGGCAAGGATCCAACAGCTCCTAATAGACATGCCATCAATCACAAGAATATGCCTTTCTGCTTACTGTCACAGACGTCAGCTGATACAATCCTCAGGGCACGTACGTCACCAAGGACCCAGTAAATACTGCACTAATTTGTTACTGTAAGTCACTTGGGGCCCTCAGTCTCTTTCTTCATTCAAACAATCCATCACGGCCTTTCTTTCCATGTGTAATTATGCACAAAAGTTTTTTTCTCCCTAAACCTCAAAAGTTTCCTCTCCCTCCTATCCACGCCATCCTCATACAGAAAATCCCTTCAGTACCCTCAAGACAGCATTAGGCCTGGATCTCACACAGATTACAATAACAGATTTTTCCAACTGTACACTCTGTGACAATGTTTCATTCTTGTCCTAGCTTCAAGCCATCTGTCCTAAACTGCTGCTGAATGCTCCTGTCTGCCTTTTTAAGGCCTTGTCAGCTGCTCTCCCCAACTGAATCTTTGCAACTCTTCTTTTGGGAGACTTAGACTAAAGTGGCCATGGATCACACATCCTGCAAACTTCAACAGTGGGAGCCATGTCTGAGTCAGTAACCTGAAGGCAAGCCTGTAATAGAAAGCTGGATTGAATTCAAACTCAAAAAACAAACACCCTGAACCCACTCCTCTGTGGGTTGCCTTGATTGGAAAGTGTAGGGGATAATGGAAAAAAGAGGAGAACAGAAAGAAGAAAACAGGGACAGAGAGGAGACCAAGAAAATAGCTGGTTGGGTGGAAACAAAGGGTGTAACGCTACCTAGACAGCATGGGTGTTGGGATGAGTGGGGGAACGGGGGTAGGGGGCTGAACTACGGGAGAAAAGGCTGCAGAGAGGGTAAAACTTATAAATGGAGCACCAGAGGAAAATGGTTTCCATGTGGAGATGGTATAGAGAGGAGAGACTGAGTCATAGAAGTTGAACCGAGAAGTACATGAGGGATTGAAAAGCAGAAAACCCCACACAAATGGTGAGCCAAGAGCCAATGGCAGTCACAAAGTGAGTGTTGAGAAGATGGTTGTTTACCTGGTCGTACTCCAGGGCCCCAGGGTAAAGGGGCCAGCCCAGAAAAAGTTCAGCTATCACACAGCCTAGGGACCACATGTCTATGGCTTCACAAAACGGCAATCCCAAAATAATCTCTGGAGCCCTGTGGAACAGACAAAACACACAACTGTTAGTCTAAGGTCACACAATAATAACACGTTAAATGAAAACATTAACAGTGATTTTCTTGAGCAGAATTTTACATATAAAAACGGTCAAATAAAAAAAGTTTTAGATAAGAATATAAACTTCTTTGATACATAACAAACAACTTATCTTTAACTACCAATCTGCTCCAGAGAAGAGTAACCATTTTGTGTGTCGTAGCACTCACATTTTTCACATTTATTGCATTCAATAGTTTACTTCGAAGCTTCACAGTAAATTTATGCACCAACAACAGTAATTAGTAATGTCATGGAATTCCTGTTGATGGCCAGTCACACGGGAATGTGTGGTACATGTGTAACAGTGCCAAGTGACTTGTAAGCCAGTGTTGTGTGTGCACCAGAGTCGCCAAGTGTCAGCAGGCTGAGTCAGTGGGTTAGCAGGTCAGCCAGGCCGGGATCAGACTTTTTGACAGGCTGTTGTATCTGCTCTAGGCTGATAGGAAATAAGAAGCACAGTCACTACCTCTTCGCCTACATGCTGGCTCAGTGTTACTTCAAGTCACTCCACAATAGCACTGTTATACCATGTCACAGGGACGGCGAGTGGTGACGCAGGCCTGCCAGCACCAATACAGGTAAGACATGCTGACAACTGTCAAGAACTCTGCGTTTAGGACACACCACAAAGCCCATAAACTATGACAGTGCACTGACATCATGACATAGCCTGAGCTCTCTTCTCTGATATTAAGTCCTTCTGTGCAGAAGTGGCCTCCAAGCTCATTAAAATCAATAACACACAAAGACTATCTAGCACACGGACTAAAGGTACATACCTATTAAACAAGTCAGGATGCTGCCTTTGAAAAAGAATGTCTTAGGAGTGACAATCAGATAATGGAGAAAACTGTGAACTGGCTAAAATGATGAGGGATGTATGTTGAGACCTTGTAAATAAAATTCCTTAAATCCCTTGTGTTATGCAACAACAGGGCTGGGGGATAATTCAATATTATTGTTTATAGTCTTAATAATTGTATCATTATAAATATAGTGAGATCATGCTGTGATAATCACTTCAATAGTAATTATTTCCTTATTGCCTACATAGATGATAGCATTGCTCAGAATAACTCAGTCACTCAAGTATCTCTCTGAAGTAATTTTAGGGCTGAGAGATATCATTTCACTTCCATTCAGCATATACACAAGATATACCCTCAACAAACTATTTACAACCACGACAGAGTCCAGAGGGTTGAAATAATCTACAGAATGACGAGGATGGGATTTCAAGATAATTAGCTCGAGTGACATGCTTAGACTGCTGTTTCAGAAAGCTGGACATACCAACTAAGGCAATGCTGCAGTTTCATACTGAACGTGACCTAAAGGGATCCAGCAGACAACTAGTCTATGATGTCTTTGGAGCAATATGGGACTGAATGGTGTGGGACATATGGCTAGCAACAGCAAACTTAAGACCTGCTAAAATAAGTTTTAGACAAATTTATCACATGGTCAAAACAAATGCCCGCAACAGCTGGTGCAGTGGGCAACATAGCAGCAGAAAACCAACCAGGCAGTTATGCCAACCATTTCAGCCTCACAGGCATGTCCTATTTATACGGAACAGGTTTTCCCCGGAGGAGTGAGGAGAGAGAAGCTACATATCAACACACCCTTGCATTCATCAGAACACGAGGCTAATATAGGGATGTACAGTAAGGCTGATCAGTACAACTTGAGCAGCACTACGAAGTGTCATCTGGTTGGTCTAGTAGTTAAAGACTAGACCTTGTAACCAAAAACAGTCTCGCCCCCTGCGAGTCCATCAACAGCTCTTATTCAACTTCTGAGTTTGGCAGCCTACTGGCTCTATCAATTCAAGATGCACTGGATAAGAGCCTCTATACAGGTCTCAATAATCTGCTTTTATTAACAATCCTTCACTATTTCTTAAAGTCAGCATAAGCCTACTGATTGGGTCCTATGCAAACAATGGTTACTAAGACAAAACAATTCAGTATTAAGGCCTTGTCAAGGACACGGTACTCGTATCCATGTGATATACAATGTGTCAGCATGAGGGGCTGATATCTAACAACTTGAGAAGAAATACATTAACCAAAATAATGATGCCAATATAAGCTTAGGTAGCCACAGAAATAAAAAAAAACTGAAACAGTTCAGGAAAATAACCAAGACAGAGATCAAGAAAGGGAGGGGATAGAACATTCATCCTCATTTGTTTATTACTTTGCCAGATTCCACTTAAGATTATGCAAAGTGCTTCTGGGTACACAGAAGACAGTGACATTGTGTTATTTTGTTTATATGCTTTTGTTCTTACCTTTCCTTGCTGAGTGCACAATAGCAGTGCAACATGTAAAATCACAGAGTGAAATAAAGAGAGCCAAATAGAAAACAGGTCTCTCTCCTTTGGTTTGGGGGGGATGAGTGGATGTTGCCATGGTTGCGAGGCTCTGTCCTAATCAACGCAACTCAAGCCTCACCGCCCTCCTGTGAAACCAAATCTATTTTCCATCCTGAGGATATGACGTACAAGCTGAGGGGCCATTGAATGCTCGAGGAGCAGAAGCCTCGTGACTGTTCACTGCCACGTGCAAGAGCTCCAGAGGGAACGGACAGGGACAACAAGAAGATGAGCAAGGTGATTGACTAGTATCCAGCCTTTCGCCCTGCATGACTCCCGCCCCACGTAACACTTAACAGGAATAAGTGGGTATAGACAATGAATGAATAGGTGTACCTAAACACGCCCAAACTCACAGACACATGACAGCACAAAGCACCTGGTAACACCTGGACATAAGCACCTTTTACTTAAATTGTGGAATAAAATAATGGTAGTCAAGTTTAACGCACAGACAAAACTGCAATTATCATATGCAATCACCTGATGCCTCACAGCTGCACCTAAGCAGGCAGTGATTCATCTAGGGCTGTCCTGAATACTATTTTTGGGGCTTCGAATCTATAACCTATAACACATGCACGCGGTTAAGTTGTGGCTCATTTCGAAGGTTATGTAACCACTGTTCCTACGGAGGTAAGTTTACATACATTATTTAACTACATCATTGTAAACTTTTACCTTTATAGCTGTTCCAAAAAATTCAAGGATGTTTTGTTGCCTTTTCATCTTTAGTAGTTAACGTTAGCTAGCTGTAAAGTGGAGAAGAAATAATTTAATTCACTCAAAGGCTACCGGCAGCTACCGGAAACTTTTAAGGTGGAATGTTTTCTTGCATGTTACTCAATGCATGAGTTGACGTTGTGAATCAATCAACATACCTTAAATGTCAACATGACGACTTTGACCATTCCATTTGTTTTTATTCGCTCTCTTGCATGACATACGCTTTAGTGATGATTGGATCTTCAAGTGCTTCAAAAAATTAATTTCAACCGGATTATGTGAACTGCAAATATTCGATTTCCTCACTTGGAGAAAAAAAGTACTGCGTACCGGTGAGTACCGGCCCGCTTCGAGCAGGATTTTCCTTTTTATTGAAACGAAATAAACGACGATGGACGTCGATTACCATGACAACAGTAGAAGATTCGAAGCTTGGAGCATTTGGGTCACCCCTAGATTCATCCAAAACCAACTAAAGTTATAATCTCGAAGATTTTCATTTCGTTGTCTTTTGTGACACCTATGGCGATAATCGGTAATTGCAGGTGTGTTTTTGAACCTCACTTCAGTTTCAAGTGTCATCGTCTTTAGTCATTTTCTTTGTTTGTTCAGCCATAGTAACCGTCTACTCACAATACTAGCAGAGACCTGAAAAAACAGTACACTATTTCATACACTGTTGCGTTAAAAGTCTTCTTAAAAGGCTAAGTGGGCGCCGCTTGTGATTTTTCCAGGAAAGTCGCTGCCAACACCTGGGTCGTGATACTGCAAATGCAAGGGCATCCATAGGCTCAATCACCATTGTGTTGCATCATTCGGTGATAGATAGTGACTTAACAGACATTTATTTAAATGAAAATCTTTCTCTAACTTTTATGATGACACAAAACATGTCGGTATAGATTCTACAATTACAGAATACCCCAATATGTAGCAAAAGTCATGGCAAGTGGTACATACAGTACTTGACTGTTATGTTTTTTATATATATATATATATATACACACACACACACACACACACATCTATACACATATATTGTATTTTTGATGAAACAGATTAATTTATGATGGTTGTTTGCCTGTGCATGCTACTTATCAGGTTTATTATGGACTTCTCTCTCAAATTTATGATATTTAAGAGAGATCTTATGCAACAACTAGGGATCTATCAATGTAACATCAGTATACCTTTACCATCCATTAAATGCAGTCAATCTGCTTCTGCTTGTTTGTACGAAAGCTGAACATGTTTTTCCTCAGTCATTAGACAAATGGCTGCTGTTGACGGATACTACTGTGTTGTTCAAAGGTTGGAAATGAATGACTACGAGTGAGACATGAGTTGTCTACAATATCACTGTGTTCAAAGGTTTCCATAGAGCCTCGTGTGTTATCGGTGAAAAACACCTCCAGAGGCAGCAGAGGGGAAAAAAGACACATCTTCAAAGAGCTTTCTGCGCCTGCTGGCGGCGTTGTCAGACACTTGTTTCAAAACATTCCCCAGTTCACAGCTCACTTCTAGAGTTTCAACCTTTCTATCACTGTATACCATAGCAATTTAGAGATGCTCATTAAGTTGAAAATAGTTAAAAGAATCTGGTGAGTTTTTCAATAACTTGTGCTTTTAATGATTTTATTGAATAGATTTAGGCTGACACGGTGCATTTGGTTTTGGTGAGGTCACTACAGAACAAGCCCTGACTGTGAATAACAAAACTGCACTGGCTAGCTTGTCTTTAATGGAAACCATCACTAACAAACCCTAATGCACAATGCTGAGCACAGCAGTAACAGCAGGCCCAGCACAGGCACACCACTGTGCCAAGTATAACCCGCCCACACTGCAGGTATGATATTCAGCAACAATCACAAAATAAAACCCAAACAGGCAGGAGCAATGGTGAGATTTGGTGTGTCGTCTTTTTCTCTGCACAGCCTGAGGCTTCTGCTATATTTTACTGCTCCTTGTGGATAAGCTCAGTCCAATGAAAACAAGTCTTTCCCTGGTCAACAAGTTCAACAGTTTGCTCCTTCACCTCAAACAGCTGCTTCCCTTCTTCCATCCACCACTTCTTTTCCTCCCTCTCTGTTTATCTGTCTCTAACCCACAAAGAGGCTGAGGCACAAGGCAATGTTATGTTAGCGCAACCAACGCAAACATGATGCATGGCGAGATTCCAAAACACACAGTGTACGTGTGGACTAAATTGTTGACCCAGAGCTTTGGAAGAACTCCTCAAACAGCAGAAATAAGTTGGGTCTTCTATCCTGATATCCTATAGATAAACATGCCAACATGTTTCTTTAACCTAGGCCACATTTTTATGTCTTCCCCATCTATAAATTCAATTGAACACTTACTAATTTTGCGTTCATAAAGTTCTGCTGAGGTCTATTGTGTCTCCAGTTGCTTTGGAACAACAGAAATAGGCGTTCACAAGAATTGAATTTAAAAAAGCTGAAAGCTAAGCTAAAAAATACAGCACCAAGTATGTTAATAGTCCTCTCCTCATAGTAAGGTTGCCAGCTTTTCACACTGTCCTAACTTTGAACAAAATCCATTTGACCAATGATTGCATTGGTGCCTGCCTGGCTGGCTTCTATTTAATACAACATGTAAATATGACAATTTTGTTGTTGAAATGTGTATTTTTAACTTCTGACAGTGGTCAACTGTTTCCTCTGTTTCAAGTATTTGTGTAAAGCTACGCTAAATATACCTCAGACATATCTCCATACTGCACTCTGTACTGCACAGATACAAAATTGATATTAATCATCTTCTCTGACTGTGGGTAAGACAGCAAACAAGCATATGTCAGTGTTCCTTTGATATGCAGGTCTGGTAGGAGCTTTTTCACAGTTGTATCTTATTTTTATCTCACCTGAAAAAAAAAACAAAAAAAACAACGCAGACGTGAGTCTTATTCTTTGCAAGAAGGGCCATGACAGAGGAGAGAAATTATCTCTATTTCTTATTCATGGCCATTATCTCACACTCCAGAAATAGTCCTCTGATCCTCCCTGCTCTGTCCTCACAGGGAGGAACCAAGCGTAAAGTGGCATCCTACCAGCTCACACAGAGAACAGCAAATAAGGGTGGCTACGCATAGGGAGGGGGGTCATTGTCATTGCATGCTTACACAGGCCTTTCAGTAAGCTTGTTCTGATAAATAAACTCAGTTGGGCCACACTGCAGTTGGCATAAGCTCAGCCACAAAGACAAACTGACAACATGGTGACTCCATGATGGAAGAATGGAGCTTTACCGCACGTCTCTTCCAGGAACTGTAATTCCACACACTCTCAGAGCACTCTGCATTATTCAGTGGAACACAGAGGCAGTGTAGCAAAGGCAGATGTAGCACTTGCACTCTGATCTGCCCAGACCTTAGATTAAGGATACAAGGTTTTAAACACGTTTTACAGATGTTAACCATTCAATGTTCTGACATGGAGCCAGTGTTTTTCCAGTTCAGGTGGACTGAGCTTCTTCTCTCTGCATCTGGGCTCGGGACAAGATAACAAGAACCCTTGCCTCAGGGTAATTAAAACATACAAGGGGCGATTTTAGAAAAAAACAAACAAACAAACAGATAAAAAGTATTTGTTTTCTTGCACACCTATCTGTAAATTCCTTGACAGATATCAAGATGACTTAAAAAGTAGCAGATCCAGCTCAATGAGTGATTTTTCTTTACTTTTATTTGATGTACATGATTTTGTAATTTTATGTGAGGAAACAAATTCTTCTAATGATATTAAAACAATGCTGACATGTGACAGACAGCGCACAGCCTATTGATCAACTGAAATCTCTTTTAAAGCCTAACATTTAACAGAATACATAGCAACGGGAGCAAGCTATCAGCGATTTACAGCCTTGACAACAACATATCTTTTCTTGTAGTTGCCAACTGCATGGCCTTAGTCATGAAGGACGCTATTTTCAAGGTGTCTCACAAGTACTTTATGGACATATCACCCCAAGGTCATTAATTTCTGAAAACAACAACAACAAAAACCCACATACTTTCTGGAATACAAAGCTGGAATTTGAAGCACTTTCTGCAGTTTTCATCTCCTCTGTTATTATGTTTGAGCTATTTGTTCATCTACCAACTCAGACAGGCATGCCAGAAAGGCAAGCATTTATTGTGAAGCAGTAGTATCACAGCACACTATGTTACTCAACTGCAGCTGCCCACTGTGGTACTATCATTAATGCTGCAGGATTATTCAAACACTATTTGTACCACAGCACATTGGCAAAAGCTCACAGTCAAGGGCTCAAAGAGTTAAGTTTCACACATTTACTGTAATGTAACAACAAATTTGCAGCTTTGCAGAACGGTAGCCAAAATGCTCTTTCATAAAGAGATTCCTTAACTGCTCTGGCAAGTGCAGCAGTTTTTTTATTCATACACGTGACAACACCTTGTATTAAAACAATCTGATCGTTGGCACAACACCAGCAAATTAATTTTTTACTGGAAGTATGACGCAGTGTATGTCAGAGGGCCCTGGTGATGAGTACATCACGCCAATTGGCACAACAAGAAGTTGGATTGAAGTAATCAGCAATGAGCCTTTAGCATGTGAGCACAAGTTTGAGGAAGCAAGCTCCCTTAAGGTTTACGAGAACAAACCTTAACCGAGTTGCTTCCATCTCAGATCCAACAAGAAGTTAAAAAAAAAAAGTGTAAATTGCCGCTCTTCAGACGAAAATCAATATGGATACCGATTTGACACTGCATCAAAGTGAAAAAAAACAAATGATCACATCCTGTTAATAAAATACAAGATGTTGTAAAAAACAGTATCACAAGAAGTAACCTTGATGCATAATTTAAGTGCGTACTAACTCACAGACTGCAAGCTACTTTGGCCATATAAATACCTGGAAACACTCTTTACCCACTGACCCAAAAGAAGTACACAGTTCATAAAAGGGGAGACACTTGTGTGCCCACAAGTTCTTACACACACAAAACATGTTTCTAAGACCATCTGGGGGATTACATGCTCATTCTGTAAAAATGCCAGACCTACTTATCAAGGAAAAGTTAACCCAGTAGTCTTGGTCCAATTATTCCATGTGTGGACAAGAAAATGAACTACAGCTTTAGGTTTACATAGAGGTACTGGTCCACCGTGGACAATCTAGACCAGACCTTTCAAATACGTCTATGCTGAATTGTTGCACAGGAACAAAAACAAATAATTGTCTACTGTGATATTGCTATTATACATCTAATACGTTTTTAATATGTGGTGAAATCAAAAGTAACTTAAAAAGTGAAAGGATACTCCATATGCACATCCACATCCAGATAGTTTACTATTATGTCTGCAAAAGCCTGCTCACATTTAGTCTTGAGCCAGGACTTAGAAACAGCCAGCAGGGCCCTAATCTGAGGCTGCACTCTGGCTCATGGGGGAGTAGCAATTCAGCAATATAACTGGGAGTCTAACCATAAAGCGCTCTAAAGGTAATCAGTAAAATCTTAAAATTCATTCTAAAACTTGATAGATAGATAAATTGAGAGATAATTTGGCTTAACCCTGAATACAATGACTTAAAATGATCTAACCGCGATGACAGAAAAGCATGTATGACCTTCTTGAATTCAGATCCAGACAGAGAAGAGCAGATTTTTAGATGTTCCCCAGTTGATAAAAACATGACTGAACAGCTTTTGAAACTTTCAAATGAAAGGTCACTGTCTAATATTATACCTAGGTTACTGGCTGCGGGTTTGAAGAAGCTTAATAATGGAAATTGAGGTTTTGTTTTCAAGTTGGAATATGTATCTTAAAACTGTATAAAAATGGCCACCTCTAGAAAGCTAAAGCTAGAGCTCCAGCTAAGCTGACTGTGCAAACCAGGGTGGCAAATTATGAGTGGCCACTGGCCAAATGCTAGTAAATTGTGCAAGCGGCTGGCGTATCTGTCAAACTTATTGGTTTGAGTGGCTGATAGATTGAGGTATCCACCAGCCATTTTAGATTACTCAACAAAAAATGATTAGTGCTGCGCATATAACCAAACACACAAACACAAATGGACATATGAAAATCAAAACAGCTGACGTTAAAGCAGGTTGACCTTGAACAAGCGAACGAGAGCTCTCTAGTATTTCAAGCTGTCCTTATTTCATTCTGGCTGCCTATGTGCTTCACCATCTATAGAAGTCAAAGCCCACTGGCCGGCGTCCCATGAGCTATTTTAAGCAACCCTTCACTCTTAGCCTCAGCAACGCTGTTCCCTCACAGTATGCTTTGCATACTCCTGTCTGTCAGGGGGTACAAACTACAGAAGAACAACATTTTTACAAAGCATTTTTCACTTATTAGTCTATTAGTTTCCTCATCAAAACAACTTTGTCCTAACAGGAGAATCAAATCAGAAATAAATCAAAATATTCAGTTCTAACATTACATACTGAAGTGTTTACTTAAGGAAGGAAACTGCCCATCTGCTCATAGCCTATGACACGTATTACTGTACAACATAACTGGCAAAACATGTGCATTGGCATGAACAAATTCCAATCAAAACTCCACACAACCCTACCAAATATCATTTGGATTTTTTACTTCTGGATGAAATAGGTTGCCACTTAAGTCACTCGCTGATGGAACAATCTTCAATCTGTGAGCAGTTAAACATGAAAGGGAAAAGTAAAGCACACATTTTCACTGAGCCTGCTTCTCTGACACAAATCAATTAATTCTGGCGCGAAAGATTTGTACCCAGACAGACCTCATTATCATTTTGCACTCTCAAGTCAGCAATGGTAGTGATGTACTGTATATTGTACCAAAATACAACAGCATGCAAGACCTGTGGGAAACTGCTGGTCACCAAAGCTTAAGGTTGACAGAACTGACAAACAGAGTTGAAGCAGCTACACAGTTCACTTCCTCCCCCACAAAACTACAGTAAAATACGACAGTTCTATTTTGAGCAACTTCCTGAAACAGAGTGCATTTAAAACAATGGGACAATATTCACAAAAATGATGTATTCTCTTTTCATCCAACACATGAATCTATTCAACAATTAGGTGTCAGATCTCCACTTGGGCAGATATTTTTGACAAGCATTTTTTCCACTACCCCCATAAAACTATGGCCAAAGAATTGGTCAACGCAAGTACTGTCTTCTCACTTTGGTCAATGAGAAAATCTAAAGTAAATGCAAATACAGACAGACATCAAATCATCTATTTGCATGTATTTTCATTCATTTTCATTTCACTGGCTCTGTGTGCAGGCAGTGAGAATTATTCAAATGCCATATAAATGCCTTTCACTAAAGCAGCTAGCATTGATCTGAATGTGGCTCATAAACCCGCTCGCTTCTTCCCAGCCTCAGGTTTAAGACAAAAAAAGCACCAACAATCTGTACCACAAAATCAATTGAGTTAATCTCGCCATTTGAGTAGATCTCCACTTGGGCAAATATTCTTGCCATACCGTGCCAAGCTGTAAGAAACTGTGAACTGTGAAAATATAATATACGGAGATTCCTAATAGCGTTTCCTTAGGACAGCACATGTTGAAGGTTCATAGTTAACACAAGCTGCAGTTAAGTATGTGGGCCCAGTGGGAGGGCAAGGTACAAAGAGTTTGTGAGAGTGGAGGTGGGACAAATTGACCAGGAGGTGCAAGATGGCACCTGAGCATTAACATGCCAGCTGGCTATAAACTGAAAATCTTAAAAACCACAAACTACATCGATCATTCCCCAGCGTCAAGCTGATGCAGAGATTACATCATACCTAATATAGGATGTCATCAGAGAGGAAGACCCCCTGGCATGGTAGAAGAAGAACAAAGGCCGCATTCCTCTTATGGCAAATGTTGCCTGCTAGTGTGGCTCAGTGCTACCAGTGTGAATCAGACCATGTTTTTAGAATAGCCAGCAGCATTGTTTCTCCTAACTGCAATGCACTAAAACTTCAAAAAAATGCCTGTCTTCCGAGCCAGAAATCTTTATGATCTGACAGACAGTCTACTGCACTGTATATTTATTATTTAAGCATTGCATCTGTTTAGGCTAAACTTAAAAAGAATATTTAGGCAATACTGTTTTTTTTACTTGGGTGCGCCCTGGAGCATTATCTTAACATGGTTTACTGGTATTTTGTTCTCCATTTCTACTGTTAATTTAATCACTTTGCAGTCAGATTTTAAACTTCATACAGCCATTCCTACTGTGCCAACTGTGGAGGCTCAGACATTCAGCAACACATACACCCCAAACAAACACACGTGTTCAGTATAGTATATTCCCCACAGTAATGCAAATAACTATATATAATATCCTTATATTCTATTTCCAGAATATTTGACTGAGATCACAGCTTAAGGCATAATAACCTATTTGCAAAATAGACTATCTATAGACATGAACTGCAAAAGACACTTTGGGTTACAGTTTCGCAAGTTAAGTGTGAGCAAAGCGCAGGTGAAGCATGAAACATTACAGGGCCATTGTTAACAGGTGCATTGCTTAAAAAGGAAGCATATCAGTTATGTCATGGAAGATGGAAGACTGAAATGCAGCCGGTGTAGACAAGGTGTTACTATGACCATTGCTAGATTTGGTTGAATATGCCCTTTTTCCATTAGCTCAAAGTAGCACATTTATGCTGTGTCGTCACTGCCGTGGGTCACTACCAGAGGGACAGCACAATGGATGTATCCTAACGGTACATATGCTGGACAAATATTGACTGTCACAGTTAATTTCTTGTGCCTCAGGAAAGGTCCCACAAAGGTAGAATGATGTTGTAGCTAGTGAGTCAGTTATGATATGACTTGGCTGAATCACTACCTCTAATGAACAGAGTGAGCACCAGCTGGCAAGGTTTGAATTCAAATGATTCAACAATCATTACTCATGCCACCTGTGCACCAAGCATATATTGCCATGATGAGATCAAAATCCTAGTTGCTAGGATTAACTATGTCAAGCTCTGGGTGGCAAGAGGCATCCTCCTCACACATGGTCAACCACAGAAATGTCATGTCATGGTTTTATTTGGTTTAACTAGAAAGACACAGCAAGATAACTTATTAATGTCACCATGTAAGAAACCAGAGCAGCTCTACAACGTCCTCACCTATTTACTGTGCCAAAACAATTTACCCTTTATGAAACATACACAAACATACATGCATGAATATGTACAAAACCTCATGTAAATCATTGTCATAAAAAGGCAAAATGGCTTACTTTATATCATCTTATCATCTCAGAGTCTCTATGCAAACCAGGGAAAGGTACAAACCAAACAGTGAACTGGGTCACTCCTGCCTCTTACACAACAGTCGATACCATTTCAGGCCTGTTTTTCCAAATCAAACCGAAGCACTCATAACATAATGCCAAAGGTAATTTGTTCCACCGGTTTTCCTAGGGCATATCCAAGACCATCAGAAACACAGGCGTCCTTCTAAGATAAACATTAGGTACTGTATCTTCTGCCATGTCATACCCTAGAGTCTGTAACAGCATACTTATGTTTGGAATGGCATTCAGTAATTTCTCTCCCAACCTTTCTCGACTTAATATAACTGTTCACACTTAGTATTAGTGTCACCCTTCAAATATTTGCCCGTCCTTTATATAACATAATCTCTGTAAATCCTTTGAACTCGTAAGACCAAAGCAGCTTCGCCTTGACTGCAAATAATACCAGATAGACAATTAAACATTTATATTTTGTTATTGTTTTTAAGTCTTGCAGAACACAAGGCAGTAGGCAGTCTGCTAGTAAACAATGTAGGGCCACATTTTTTCTGTGGTATGCGGCTCCTAAATAGGCAGGATGTTGTGCAGTATGGGAGACATTTCCTTGTTTTGCTAGAGGAAGGACATTTTTGTAACCCGACTATGGCGGTCTGGACACCAACAGAGACTGAAATTAGTTTGAAATGCACTGAACCCAAACCTGCTTAGTTAAGACTTGACAAAAAATCTCTTTCTCCTTTTTTGTACTCACCTATAGTACCGAGACTGGAGGTACGTGGAGCACACTGCTTTGGACACATGACTAGCCGAGCCAAAGTCTATCACCTTCACCCTATAGGGTTGCCTCACTGGGTCCACCAGCATTATGTTCTCCGGCTTGAGATCTGCATGAATCAGACCCATGCTCTTCAGCTTTTTCAGAGCTGTAGCTACCTGCTGTAGCACAGGTCTGATCACTTTCAGGGGCAGCGGGCTGAACTTATTCTGCTTCAGAAAATCGTACAGGTTCTGCTCAAGCATCTCAAACACCAGGCAGGTGTGGCTGCGGTGCTGGAAGCATTCAAAGGCTCGCACCAGGTTGTGCTCATCTGCATTCTCCCCACTCAGACGAGCAAGGATGCCGACTTCGATTTGACCCTGCCGTGCATATGAAGGGTGGTTCTTCA
This sequence comes from Oplegnathus fasciatus, assembly GCA_003416845.1. NCBI lineage: Eukaryota > Metazoa > Chordata > Actinopteri > Centrarchiformes > Oplegnathidae > Oplegnathus > Oplegnathus fasciatus. Next base: position 441,939 of record NTHP01000118.1, on the reverse strand, counting down.
GGATCTTCACAGCCACAACCTCACCCGTGCCCCTCTTCCAGCACTTTACAACCTGGCCAAATGTGCCACGTCCCAAGAAATCCAGCACTTCATAAGTATTCTTCATGGAACACAGGACTTCATGCTGTACTACCTGATAGTCCCCATCCCCTCCTCCCGTCCCTCCTGCTGCACCTACGCCCCCAGGCCCTATGCCCTGTTTGGAGGGCCCCCCTCCAGCCCCCACGGCCGCAGGCGCAGTCATGGTTGCGTTCCCCACATTCGTCGTTTGCAACATGGCAGGCAACATTGACAGTTCCTCCACAATCTGCATGGTGCTCCCTCGGTTATCCAGCTCCTCACTTTTACGTTTCAGCCCACATCGCTGAGAGCTGTCAGCTGAGTTCAAACCTCCACAGTTCTCTTCTCTGTCACCCTCCTCCTCACCACCTCCCTCACCTCCTCCACTGCAGCCCTCTCCCCTTCCCCCTCCTCCTGCCCCTGTTGCTCCACTGCTGCCCCCACTTGCTGTGTCCGTCTGCTGACACTCCTTGCCCTGTGAGTGGACAACCCCTGCGTCCTGTCGCCGCTGGGCCGCAGCTGGGCCTGGGCCTGGGCCTGGGCCTGGGCCTGGGCCTGGTCCTCCTCCTCCTCCTCCTCCCCCTCCTCCTCCCCCTCCTTCTCTTTTACCGGGCTGTTGTCTCTGTACGCCACGCACCACCACCGTCTGCACCGGGTACTCTTGTCCTCCACGCACTTTCACGCCCACTGCCAAGTCTCGGCTCACAAAGGAGTGGGCTTGTTTCGTTGGGTGCACAATGCCAAGGGTTCTGCTGTTCAGATAAGTCCGCGGGTGTGCCCTCTCATGGTACACACAGCTGCTGGGCTCAACTTTGAGTTTCTTCACACTGCTAAAGGCACTTGTCTGGGTTTGATAAATGTGTGGTGGGTAGACCAAGACTTGTGAGGCCATACCTGCAGAGAAAGACAATAAAGCAACATGTCATTAGTTTGGATCCAACAAACAACCATTTTAGCATGTTACATAAAATGGTGCAATTTATAATAAATGATGCTGAAGAACTGTGGAAAGTGTTATGGAGCACACTCATACTTAACTAAACTGTTGAACAACATATTGTGCAGTACAAAAAAAAACCATCTAGCTGTTACATCATCAGTTGAAAACCCAAAGAACAGTCCAGATCTCCCAGAGTGTTTACCTGTCTTCATTTGCATAAGGCTGAGGGTGGGTTACTATGAGTCCAAAACAACTGACAGACATCATCAATCCCACTATGTTGTTTTAATTACTCCTACTTGATGACATCACAACTACCAGTGCCCCACCATCATCGGTCCTCCTGTCACCCCAACCGCATACGTCAAAGGGATCGGGGCAAGATAACATGTTGTAGTGTAGTGCTTGAGAACACCTTCACCATTCTGCTGTATCCACTGCAATCCCACCAACACCTCCACACAGTAGATGACTAACTTCTCAAAGGTTTGCCTGACCTTTTCCTGCCATTTCCATGCATCCTACTGTGGGTCTCTAGGCAACCAATGTGAGTGAGAGAGCATAAGAGACTGACAAAGAGAGAAAAATAAAGTCACAAAGCATCATCAGGCCCACGTTTCCAATTACCTAAGACATGGTTTATTTTTCCCTCTTCCCCCATCATGTGTGTGTGTTTGTGTGTTTGAGGGAGGATAAAGCACTTCATGCTCATGGAGACCATCGCATCTTGCTAAAATATTCAGAAACTCAATTATGTGTAACAGAAAAAGAGCAATTACGTAAAATAACAAGTCTCAGGGTCCAGACCATGTTTAAAATCCATATTCAAAACTGGCACAGTGACCTTATCAGACACTGTCTGTGTGCCATACTGGAGCTTATGACCTACTTTCATTCCAGGGCACATTCACTGAGATACAAGCAGCTCGTCCCCGAAGGCTTCCAAACTTTAATCAACAGTGAATTTACAGAACCGTCTTTACCTACGTAAAAACCAAATTGGACAAATCTTAACCAATGTACTGAGTGCTGTGTACAAACAAGCTAGTCTTACTAGTACTACCATCTTTTTTAATGCCTCATTTCTTCAACTCATTCAAAAAGATCAGTTTCTAAAAATCTATCTAAAAAGGACACACAAGTGAGCCAGGTTTGGGCTGTTCGTGCCCCTGTAGAGTCTCCTAAAATAAATATCCCTGATGGAAAACACGCTTGTGTTGTGATAACACTAACGCTGTGACTCTATTCTGAGCAGTAAGATAAGGTCAGCCTATTCCCTTGACAGCTCTTTGCTCAATCACACCCTGTGTTACTGTTTGGTGGCACTGTTTACCATCTTCTCTGTTAGAAACAATTTATCCAATTATCCCAAGCAGGGCTCAAAAGGGCAACCATTTTGGTCGTGAATGAAAACAAAATTGGATGTGCTCCATGGGGAAATTGAAATTGGCCACACTGGCACACCTACAAATAAGTGTCCTGGCTGTCCAGTCTAAGCCTACCAGAGTATCAAATGTTTTCATTCTATGCCCCAGAGAGCTAAAACAGATTTGTAATGGTGTTCACTAGACTGTAAGTTAACATTTTTTAATTATCATGTTATGGTAGCGGGTTGGGGAGTTTGCATGTTCTCCCTGTACCAGCGTGGGTTTCCACAGTTCAAAGACATGCAGGTTGGATGAATTGGAGACTCTGAATTACCCATACTGTAGGTGTGTGAGTGAATATCTTGCCTGTCTTTGTATGTCTTTATGTGTCAGCCCTGAAATAGACAGTACCCCACCTCTTGCCCACTGTGTGCTGGGATTTGCTTAATTGCTGTTGCGGCAGTTGCTAACGCACCTATGTTTATGGTGTGTTGCCTGTAATTTAGAGCCATGCGATGGCCTCTATTATTCATTACAGCCACTATGTGTAGAATTTGAGAATTTCCGACTTTGGCACTCCTAAAGTGGGAGTTTCAATAAAAGACACTGATGCACACCACATTGCAGTATTACCACATTCTTTGCTGTTTTGATCCATAAGTTAGTATGTTTCAAACAATTCTCATTTTGCCAATAAACTTCTAAATACGGTACTTCCATCAAATCTTCAGAGACATGAGGAAGCAACAGCACGACAATAGCACATGGTGTATTTAGCTATGTTGTGACTCTGGGTCAGTTTTAGAATCAATTGTAACTGTTACTGAAACATTTAGGACAGACAATATAAGCCAACTGTCTGGCCAATACCACATACTGGGTCTGAGTTTGATTCTTAAGATAGTTTTTGTACTTTTAGTTTTTCTATGCAAACCTCACAAACCTCTGCCATTACGTAATTGCAGCCATCACGCGTTGTGTGCCTCTCTAAATTTGAAACTTCACAGTCTGCGGCCTTGCCAACTGCGCATGGCTCACTGTTGGTGATTGGCTCGTTGATCTATGATACCCCCAACGCATTTTTAAAGATGAGAAGAAGGGAAAACCAGTTGGAAACAACACACATGATGTTCAAAAGTTAAAACAAACATAATGGCAACTCCCGCACGGAGCCTGCTGTGAGCTTAACAAAGGTCCCTGGCAAGGGCAGCATCTAGAAGGTCAAAGGTACATAGGACACACCCAAGCCGACTGGAAGACACTCCAAGTGCAGACTCTGCAGACAGAGCTTAGTCTAGGGACACATTCTATCTGTCACCAGTAGCCAATCATGTCCAAGTGCATACCACAGTTGTAGATAAACAAGTCATATTTCATACCTACCATTTCTTAACTGATATAAGTTACACAAAGAAGTGGATAACAAATCACAAGAGGATGAGCCTGTAAGGGTTTACTAGAGAGAAAATCAAATGCTTCTCTTCTCCAACCATTGTTTTGTTATTAAAGATGCAATTAACAAATCAAAAATGAACTACACAGCAGTACTATAGCCATACCATATGGAGACCCAAGAACTGTGTGGCACTATTTTCAAGTTATGTGCTTGCTAATAGAGATTGTTGATAGAGAAGAAAACATGAGGCAAGTTAAACAAATGTTCAGTAATCTCAGATTGTCTGTGACACAGCAAAGCCAAATTCAATATTGCAGAGCCACAGCCAAGTATTTTTCGACTTCCAAATGAAATACAACATTTATACTGTGAGTTTCATCTCAGTGCCTGGGGAATGGAGATGTTAATTGACTGGTCTGGAGATGGAGAGCATGTTGTCTGGTGCCAGAGTCCCTAGACGGAGGGAGAGCCTGCACTTGGACCACTCTCACCAACTGAGCAATCAAGAAATCTAAATTTGAATACCAGCTTAGTGTAATACAACACCCAAATTCAATTTAAAGCCAAACTTAACTTGGGCATCAGTTAATTTCCCTGGCCACACAAATATCAATCGCTAAATGGTCAGGAGAATTCTGACACAAGGATGTGAAGTAGACAGCCTTTGTTGTTTCAAAGGCAAAAGAATGGCAGCTGCTGCTATTATTACCATCTGAAGCCAGATACTCCCTTGGTCAGCCGAGAGGCTCCTCCTGTGGCATCACATTACCTTCAAAGCTGTAGAACCTTTCCAGCAACTTTGAGCTGCTAAGTAATTGCTCACAGTTGAACTTTTGACCCTGGCCTATTCAAAATTAAATTGTGAAGAAAATAAACAATAGACACCTGTCCACATTAAACACATGGTAGCCTACTGATTGGCAAAGCAAAAGTGCCTAAAGACACAGAAATAATAGTAATAGGTGAGAGGACGAACAGGTGATGAGTCACATCATGTTTTGTGTGTGTGTGTGTGTGTG
>NTHP01000118.1:418086-433540 GCA_003416845.1 Oplegnathus fasciatus | reverse complement strand
TTTTTTTTTAGCTGTGTTGGTCTAAAAATATAAGTTGTGCTGCACTGCAACAACTTGTCTAAGTCTATGAACTGGAAACCAGCCACAGTGAACAAACGTGTGACAACATTAACTGGCACTTAAAACATTGACCAGGTCTTTGATAGACGATTCAGCACGCAGTTTTGATATATAACGCTACCCACAATAAACACGTGTAAAAGAGCCACCGTGGTCCCTTAAATAGCCCTTTATGACTGCGCTTACAGTTTAATAACTGTAGATTAGTGACAGGAGACATTACTGGACTCACAGTACAAATTAAGACCAAGCTGAATTCAACATCTGTAAATTCAAAGATCTAGTAAATTCAAAGTATTTGTTAGCTATGATTATGGTTGAGCATTAATGTTATCTTTCCATGTTTTGCTAGGTTAACTGAGTCACATGCGAAGCCAGCTAGTTAACATATTATGAAGTAATACAGCACTCACAAGTTAAGTCACTCGGTTCCTGTCGTCCATTTAGGGTTAATGGCAGAAGAATCTACTAATATGTTAACTTAATGAATACAGCAAGCTAATGATCTAAGCAACATGTTAAAAAGAAATCAACGTGTCGCCGTGACAACACTTGAAATAACAAACACTAACAGGTCCAATGCACTCACGTTCATAATTACCACCAGCGTCATCGCTTCCGCTGTTTGGCAGGATAATAAAAATAAATCACCACTACTAAATTCATTAACTTACCGCAGAGTGCTGACAGAGCTAGCTGCGTACGAAGCTAATGTTGAAACAGTTGAAACCTTACACAGCCAAAAGCTCGCTAGCTAAGTTTGTAGCTAAGTTATGACTTTGTATTACGTCACATTTAAAGTATGGTTTCAAATGTGACAAATATCACCATTGACAGCCTTCACTCCACCACTTACCTTCACATAGAGTCACTATAAGTATCATCCAGGGCTTCTCTGAACATGTTATGGACTTATAAACCCATACCATGCACAGTTCGCCTGCATTGCTGCCATCTTGTCCTAGACGACAGGAAGGGAGAGCTCGCTCTCGGTAACGCCACCATCTCCCACATTTTAAACATTAAACAACTCCTGCATATGAGCGTCCACAAACACCACACCGAGCCCAGGTTGTAGCTACACAGTTCAAATTCGTCTCCTTCCTCTTTGGGCAAAGTAGCCCATCTCTGAAAGGGTGTCCGTTACCCCGTCTAGACGTGCCGTTCCGCGGCCCTGCCAGCCTCTAACATGTCCCTTTTCTCTAGCAACTGCAAGCAAATGTTTGTGAACTGACGGCATTGGCCAGACCTGAGTAATCGATCAGCGAGCAGATACAGTCACAAAGATTCAGAGGTGTATTCATGTGGAATACAAGACAATACAATACAACAGAGAAAATTTTGAGAAATTATCTTCATACGAAAAGCCCAATATGTAGTAAACATTTGGTGAGAAGATACACATTGTGTATATGCCTAAAGAATTAGTGTGAAATGTTAAATTATGTGTATTTAAAAGGATGAGAGGAATAAAGGAATGGACTACTGTGATCAGATGGGGTTACAGTGTACATTTGACTTGTAAATAAAATATACTAAAGCACATTGCTATTTACTAGAAAAGAAAACAGTGTTGATAAGACAACCACATCCTCCAAAAAGTCTCCTCAGTGAACCAAACCTGACAGTTATTAGAATATAGATTTAAGAAGGCTTATAGGTGATAACAATGAGTGGTAAGGGGATCAACTGAATGTATACAGGCATATGCATAATTGGAAATAGCTACAAGTCATAAGTGTTGATAACTGATTGCTCAAATATGTACAAAAATGTAGTAATAACTCTGTACAATATCTGTCTGTAGGCTACAATATATTGCCATGTACAATATCAGTATCAATGGAGATTGATCAGTTTCTGAAATTTGCTTCATATTTGATGAAAATGCAATGGAAGAACGAAGTGATAACAACCAAAAATAATTCCTTTTTTTTTTACTTCTTGTGCAAGCCTCAACAGCAGAGTGCTCTTAAGGAAATTAGTGGGGAGCACAAGCTGAAGTCCACTGCTCAGACAGTCAGGAGGCACCCAGCTGACAAAGTAAGCTGCTCATAAGCCCCCAATGTCTGAGAAGACCAGCTGTAATCTAATCCACCAAAATGCATTTGTTTTTCTCAGCCCTCACCAGTCCCCACCCCAATTACAGACAACAAACCACCAGGCCTGTTCAGCTGGAAAGCAGGTGTGAACACATCTTGTCTAACCTGGTGCATCATGAGCAAACACAGCTGGGGCGGTAATAGGGGAAGTAGAGTAGCCCACACATATAGAAGCCCCCTATAAGTTCCTTTAGCTTCTCATGGAAGACACATGGGTGCTTCCTGGAGAGCCCGCCCACCCCCACCCCCATGTCATCCCAGGCAGTTGTACACGGCTTACCATCAAACCATAATATATTTCTGGGTTTTATCTTTTCACTCTTTTACATTATAACTTTATTTTATCCCCCGCTGTTTTATGATCCCTTTGTTTTTATTTGTTTTGCTTTTATCAGCTACTTTTTAAATCTGTGTTGTTTTTATCTGTTCTGTTTTTATCTGCAAGTTTTTTTTCTGCTGTTTTCTGTTCTTTGTAACCTTGTTGAGAAAAGTGCTATATAGATAACATTTACAGTAGGCCTATATGTTATAAAAACTAGACACACATATTCTTTAATATTGTGACAAAGAAGACATCATTGACAGTGTCCTACAAAACGAACAATGTCACATCATCCAGCTATCACATCAGGGCATGACTTTTCCAAAATGAGCTTTTAGATTCTCCTTTTTTCTTCCTCTCCATAAACGTTGGGTCCATCAGGATTCCGTCACAATCAGGCTCAGAATAGTGTAAAAAGATCTGCTGTTTTATAAGTGTTACAGCACTACTACTGTTAGATCATATGAGTAATCATACACAGGATGAGCGTTCTTTGCAGATGAGAAAAAGACACTTGTTCACTTGTGATCGAGTAACTGCTCTGTGGTCTTTTGCTCTTGTCTGTTTCGGATTGTTGACCAGATCACACACAAGCGCGCGCTCTCGGTGACTATCATTTGTCTCCCCCTACTGGCCAGCAAGGTGACCAGCATTGTGCAGTACAAAACAAGCCTTTGTTGTGTTATAGCTGACAGATATTTTTTTTGTGATTTTAGTCACCTTAACAAAATTATGTACAGTTTTGCATACATAACATAAACCATATGGATAGGAGTTATAGAGTAAAAATATAAAGGTCTGTATTTGTCTAATGGCCACTGCGAGATGCCGCCTATAGGCCAAAATTAGAAACTTGGTTTGCGGTTGCATATGAGTCACCTGAATGCACGTGCTTGTCATGCAAAACATATGCACACTATAGTAAAACACACTTTGATAACGTTTTTACACAGCACATTTGCTTTTCGTACATTATTTACATCTTTTGCTTTTTAGAGTAGGTAATGCATAGGATGAACACAAGGCAGAGGCAAGTGTTGCACATGTGACAGACTAATAAAACACAGAGGGCACACACTCTATATCCCCTGCTCCACATTTAAAAAACAAAACCGATGTGATGCATCATCTGATTTCATATTGGCGACTCAAGTCTGTTCCAGGCAAATGCTACAGTGGGCCAACACATACCAATACAAAAAATAGCGTGAGGATATATTTTATTATACTGCAACATATAATTTGCGCAGTCACCGCACACATTTTAAGGTGTTTTAGTCGGATTAGTTTTGTAGATATTGCCGTTTTATTTTGAAGGATTCACGGCGGAAGTCTTATTGTTGTTGCTGCTGGCGGAGCAGAACACAGGTTTCACGCCATTTTGAGATAGTGGCCAGCCGTTGAGCAGCTAGGTGCTTGAGGGCAATGTGATCGACCCTTTTGAAGCAATGCCGATTACTTAGTCGTTTTTAAAATTGCCATCGTGTTATTATTTGAGCGTTAATGAAATTGATATAACATTTGTAACCCAGATTGCTCTTCCAGCCATGTCCACCGAGGGAACAGCCGACCAGGTAGCTACATGCAGTTAACAAGCTAACCCTTACAGATGCGCTAGCATAATTTAGCTTGCGTGCTACTCTTGAATAATGTTAGCATGTAAAGTCTGCTGCAGTATATGCATAGTGTTGTGACTTTTTATACGTCAGTATTAGCTAGTATCACTCAATTACGCATACAGTTTGTGATTTTAGGGGTTTGTTGTAAGATAAACTGTCAGTTAAGTTCAGCCTGTCGTACGCCATATTGGCTGGCTAACTGTAGCATTGTCGCCCCTTAACGTTCGTCGTTCCGCGTTAACGCGCCGAGCTAACTTAACATCACCTGCACGTTAACTTGATATTAACGTACAATTACTTCCAGTTAGCCAACGTTGCTAATTATAGTTTGCACGGTGCTGGATACTTCCCATTGTTCCCAGCTGTAAGGACTTAGCTCGCTAGTGGAAAAAAACGGTGTTCAGTGTTTGTAACTTGATTTACCTATCAAATAGCCGGAAAGCTGATGTTCCTCATAGTTGTACCGTATACTGCAGGGGCGTAGCCAATAATTCAGAGCCCCATTAATCAACACTTAACTCATTCCTTTATATAATCGGTCTGTGTTTAGCGTTATGTTGGCCCTCTCCAGCCGAGGGCCCTTACAGTGTGTCCACACCACTAAGGATCTCAATGCACTGCAAGTCTGTTCAGCAGCATAACCCTTCTGTTCTGTGCCATTTGTGTTGTCTTGCAGGCTGCGGCAGAGTATATTCCAGAGAAGGTGAAGAAGGCAGAGAAGAAGTTGGAAGAAAACCCATATGACCTTGACGCATGGAGCATTCTGATTCGAGAAGCACAGGTTTAGTGACACAGAGTTGCATTCCTGGGGTTAAGCAAACTGGGAATACGGGTGGGCTGGGATAGAGGGTTAGGGGTTATAGATTGTTAAAATACCAAGCATTTCATCTTTTTTCCCACCACATGATTGCTACTTCCTATGTTAAATAGTGTGGAATGTAAATGCATTCTCCTTCTTTAGAACCAACCCATAGATAAAGCAAGGAAGACTTATGAGCGACTTGTCACGCAGTTCCCAAGTTCTGGCAGATTCTGGAAACTATTCATTGAAGCTGAGGTTAATACTTTTTTACTTTTCTTTAGTGTGCATGGCTGGGAATTTTTCTAACATGATCAACAATGTGATTTTCACACAAACAAAATGTCTCTTACTTCAATGAAGTTTAAAGTCACAATTCTTGTTTTGAATCACTAGGCTAACCACTTATCAGCTCTAGTCTGTGTTGTTTTCATCACAAGTTTATTGTCGACTGTCAAGAGTAATGAATAAAGACATTCTGAAAGTTGAAAGCATCTACCTGCATAATCATATCCTACACAATGAAGGACATGGATTGAACATAGATGTAGGATGATGTTAAACACTTTTAATTTGTTGGGCTCTAGCTGGACTCATTAAGAATTGTGCCTTTAAACACAAACAAAGGGGAAATGAGCTCTAACCATTTCTTTTTCAGAAAATTCTTCTTATGTTCCCAGGATTTAAAAAAACAGTCATATTCTCTGCGTCGTATTTTAAATGGGGTAAAGTGCATTTGTTGCATGTTTGGTCTGCAACAGTATTAAAACTATTTTAATGGTATTGGAGTGCATTAGCCTTTTATTCACTTGTCGTGTCAATTTATTGCCTCCTGTGTCATTTCTTTCGGGTAATTTTACAAACAAATATTTTGATTGTGTGGCCCATTCTTTCCTTGAGACATTTCTCCCCCACTCCTCCTGAATATATGACCAGTGACCCATTTGCCTTGATGCCATCACCAGGCTTTGCCATTATGCAATCAGCCACAGATAGGATGATTCATTTTCCCTTGCACATACTCATTTTTGCTAACCGGGTGAAGTGCATTTTCTGATGCCCTCCACCTCTGCAGATGACCACTGCTATTGGTGTTAAACACATTGCTTGCACAACGTTGCACAGCATCATCAAGCACCAGAATTTAGCTTCTAGTTTAAAGTCCAGTGTGTAGTTCTGGAAAGTGATAACCTCTATGCTGTGAACTGAATGTTGCTGTATGTTGAGGTTGTAGTGGTTGTGGTTTGTTGTTGCGGGGTTGCTCCCCTGGGTGAAGCTACCCCCCGCCCCACCCTCCCATACCCCATACCTTCACCCCCAGTCTTCACTCACTTGATTACCCAGTGCAAGAAAACGCCTGGTATCATATTTCATGAAAGGGACATATATATGTAATGAAATGGAAAAAGAACACGTTGCTGCCTTTTCCAAATGGACTAGGCTTCTCAGTCCTTTAATAATTTACAGCAGCCTACAGATGGCACTAACTGTACTTGTGCCAGTGAAGCATCAGTGTCAGTCTCCACACTACTAACATATTACCCCCTCTAACAGAGATGACAGCCAGCAACAACAAAGCCAGAGCAGAGCAGTTGCTACAACCAGTAGGGATGTTTCGTCTTTTGATCTTAAAGAATATGCACAAGATCAGAGGGAAGAAATTAAAGTAGATTTAAACTTCCTAACATCACTGAAGCCTTATTTGCATGACAGGCAAGTACATTTTTCTTATAGATGACACAGATTTAATATTTGGATTGGTTTGAAGCAAACTTATTATTAACCCGATATTTTTTCAGCAAAATATCCCCTGACAGAGATATCATATGTTGAAAATTTAACACAGTTGCAACTTGTGATTATTGTTGGGTGGGTAATTACCAAAAATATGTGTGGAGTATTGGGACAATTTAACTGATGAGTGCATCCATAGTAGGCATCTGAGATATTAGAACCCAGTTGTTGGAGCAACTTATAATGTTAAGTCAGTGTTAACATTTGCAACAAAAATTACGAAAATATACTTGTAATACTTATAATTGGGCTAATGTTCTATTGTCGAGTGATTAGGTTAGTGTATTTAAGCATAATTGAGAAGTTGTGCCTGTGAACGTAGACTTGTAGGCTGGTGTGTTTTTGTTTTAGGTTCCTACCAAACAGAAATACTCCGAATACACTTTTAATAATAGAAAGTTAAGGTGGAAATGGGCACAAAAACAAGGAGCTTATTACACTGAGAAAAGGCCAGTCCCTTAAAATACAATAAAGAAACCTTGGTTTATTTATTGTCACATTGTAACTTTCTTTTCGACCAGTTTCCATTTTTCACATATTTATTATTTAGCCTTCACATCTCCCCACTAAACTCCAAAGCACAATTCAGCGCAAAACACAACTCTAGCTTGGCATATTTGAGTGTTCTTTTTACTGAAATTAGAGACTGGACATTTGAATTAACATGAAGTTTTATTTATTTATTTACTGGATTAAATGCAGACAGTGAAGTTCCAAAATTAGAATTTTAAGCCAATGCATGTGTTGGCAGTATATTTTAATAGTTTACCTTTGCAATTCATAGTATAAAGACAACTACCTTATTTGGTAAGTATGGGGTTGAGCTCTTATTTTTGCCCCCTTTATTAGATCTACATGTGGGTTAGAACCATACATTTACTGACCCAAGCTGGAAACACTCATAGCCTTACAATGTGAAATGCTCCATATCCTGCCCCCACCCCCCCAATTAAAAAGCATCGTGTGTCCTCATGCTTGTGTGAGAGTCTGCTTCTCTTTGAGATTTTACATAGACCTCATTTGTAAAAGTATGCACAGTAGGCAAATCATACCAAGTCTTTTTCATTGCTCACGTTTTTTAGGGAGTCCACACATTGCATTCACTGAAAACAGACAGCTGAGTAGAAGTGTAGGTTGCCAGCACATGTTGTCTGACACATTTTTGGAGTTCATTTTTGGCCCCATAACATGATGTTTAAAAACATGCAGCAAAGATATCACATTCAGTGTGTGAGAAGAGCATAATGAGACCAACTTCCCCAGTCTGTCAGTCTTTGAGACTTTATTTCAGGATACTTTTTGTCTTTTTAATAAATCAGTTTCGCTTTTTGTTAAAGGTTACAACATGGGCAGTATCCTCTGACAGAGAAAAAATGTATTGTTTATCTTGAGGGAGAAACCAGCGGGAACTAAAAAAAAACTTGCGTAACTCAAATCAGGTTAGAGTCTAATTTTATTTTTCTGCATATTCTCAGCTGGATTGTGGAATCAGTGCACAGTTTCACACTTGTTACTTGCAATATATATATATATATATATATAATATTTTTGTGTTTATATTTTATCATGTGAACTTTATTTTCTCTTATTAAAGGAAGTTGATAGTGTGGTTAAAGGATCATATAGGTGTGTTGTAGTGTTTCTGGCAGTGATCTTTAGAGTTTGTCCTTTATGAGGCTGTTATGTAACCAGGTACTAAAGACTCACCCTTAAAGCAGCCAGTAGAGGTGCAGTAACGTTTCCCCCTAGGAGGAGCATCTAGACAGATCTGTAACCATCTAACCAGCATATTATACCAGTATTGCAGTGTAACCCATGCGCATTATGTAGCTGAGCTATTTCAGGGTAAAGCATGGAAACACATTTAGGTTTTGCATAAGTTGCAGTTGAGGCTTCATTGTTGTAACCAAATGTTTTACACATTGAAAAGCTCAGACGATCTTGCATTTAGTCATGCTCAGTGTTGGTTATCCCAAGAAAGCTTAATAGAATTGTTTCAAAATGTCATATTCCAGATTGTATATCTGAGGCATTACATAATACTTTGCAGGGGAATTAACTGATTGCGTGGCTAAAAATAAACATTTTCATCAGTGGATGCATTTTCTAAACACCACACCTCTTGGCTCTCTTTTACTACTAGAGATTCACTGTTGCTTTGTCTCTGATTTTTAATGAGGTTGAAAGCTTAATGTGTCAGATGTGCTGTTGCAGTGTCTGGAATGAGCAAGTAATGTAGGTCAATCTTTTTTTGGGAAGGTGCCCTGAAGGCGCTCTAAACTGCAGTTGGCGTTTACTGCACTGTTTTACAAAGATCCAGCTTGAAGAAATTATATTCCTAGAAAATAGATTTTTGCAGGGGTCCAATGTAGAGGTCGCACCAAATTTGAAAGTTTTTCTTCCTGTGTTGTAGGAGAGATTTTTTTGGCCATTTTTCATGAAATGCATGCAACACTTGATTTGCATTGCTTTGTTCATTAATTGCATAAATTACCAAAATGAACTTTTCATCTTAAATCTTTAAATATCACATTTTCCATTGGATGGTGTGTACCATTTGTATTTACCAGTGTAGGTACAGATAAATGTATGTTTTTTAGTGGTATTTTTGGGGGTCTTAAATCAATATCAGACAGTCGAGTAGTGACAGGATACAGAGGGAGAGGGGATGGAACCAGGGACGTTGCAATCACAGTATATAGAATACGTCTCAACCAACAGGCCACAGGACACCCCCAGATAATACATGTTTAAATGTTATTACAGCAGGTCACTCAACCAACCTGAAAGGGTGAAATTCAGCTGTTAATACTGTGTGAATATTAATGTCAGACTTCTGTGAATCTCATTGTGCAGGCATTTTAAACAGTAACCTGCAATTTTGTTACTAGTTTAACTTTTTCACTGTACTTATTGAAACCCCGGCAGAACAGTCATCTTACAGCAGTGTACTGTACTTTCTTTGTGCCATGTAAACTATTGGTTTATGTCACTTCCTGGCTAGTTTAATTCTTCTTATTTCTAAATCTAAACACAATGGGATAGATCTACCCACATAGGCCCGGGGTGGTAATTCCACAGAAACAACAGCCTCTCCTGTCCGTACTGGAGGTATGCTGTGAGTCTGTTGCTTCAACTCAACACACAACACTCACCTAAAACTGTGAAAAGAAGAGGTTTTTTTTGTAAATGTCAAAAACAGTAATCTCTAATTCTGAGCAGTTTTTCAGTATTTTTCTCTGGCATTAGTACTTAAAATCTGTATTCTGAAAATTTTGTCCATATTTTTTCTGTAACGTGGTCACTGGTGATTTTCTGGGTTATGTGGCGCAATCTACAAAGAAAATAAACCCCTTTCTCAAAGTAATTTGTCATTCTTGTGTGAATTTCACTTTGTTGATCTTTAGGTTCCTGTGAGTGAGTGAGTGAGTGAGTGAGTGAGTGAGAATGGTCACATTTGCATGAATGCATGTTTCCTGCAAGCCATAAAAATAGAGGAATTAACATTGCATTTACACTCTTATTTGCAGATCAAGGCTAAAAACTATGACAAGGTAGAAAAGGTAAGTGTCCATCACACTCATGGAAGCTGACTAGTGTGTTGTTTATAATGATATATAATGATATTTGTGATTTCCACTAGAATATGCATACACCCTATTAAAGTGTCCATTAAAATCATCATTGTATTACAAGGCGTCTAAAAGATGAATGTGCAAGGTGTGTCATTTTGGTCCAAACAAGCACAGAAAGTGTGCAGATGGGAGAAAATGAATGGAGGCTGTTTGAAGTGTGAGTTGATTTCCCTGCGTATTGGCTTGCAACCATAGCTGTTATTTAGTACCTACTTTAGTTTGTCCTACCATGGCTTTATTATTTGTTAAAAAATAATACTTATTGTTTAATTTCTTTGTTGGTGACACCTTTTTATATATAAGCATGATTTTAATTTAAATGTAATCTATTTAACTGATGACATTGTTTATCGCTGCACTGGTTTGGAATTGGTTTGTTGTTTCTCACTGGGTTTCCACTTTTAATAAATTATGTGACTGCATCCTGTTCCACACATCAAGACATTTGTATCCCTCATACAAGCTTCGAACTCTGGTGTGTTCATTTGAGTTTGGAGGAGCTCGCTGAAATGTAGGCCACATCTGAGGCCTGTCTAATGAAGCAGGATAACTGAAGTGCAGAGTAAAATCTGGACCCTCCCCAAATCTGGCATTTGGGCTGAAGTAAAAACCGCCTTTCTTGGTAATCCTCCAACATGGGATATGCCACTAACACACAACATGCAAATTTGAGCATGGGTTAATAAAACCAAATCAAGATGGGTGGTTGTCTTGTAGAATAAATACAGTATGTATAAAATGTGTGTTTGTGTCTATTCCAGTTATTTTATCTTTCCCTATTCTTGCCCCTGTAGTTGTTTCAGAGATGCCTAATGAAAGTCTTGCACATCGACCTGTGGAAATGCTACCTCTCATATGTTCGAGAGACCAAAGGGAAGCTGCCCAGCTACAAGTAAGAGAACATGCTGCATAGTGGGGTTAAGCATGTTGACATACTGCTGTATTTTACATTTTACTTGATACATTTGTTTTCTTACCTGCAGAGAGAAGATGGCCCAGGCGTATGACTTTGCCCTGGATAAAATTGGCATGGAAATTATGTCTTATCAGGTACACAGATCTGAACTATATATTGTATCTCTGTGTGTGAGTTTCTGTTAACTACTGTCACCCAACCGCTGTTCTCTCCTCTCTCAGATTTGGGTGGACTACATCAACTTCCTCAAAGGAGTGTGAGTACTTTTTCCTGTAACCCTGTGAGACTTCATAAACTGCGTAAGCCAACTCTTCAGTGTTGACATTTTTGTTTTTGTGTTCTGTTAGCGAGGCAGTGGGCTCATACGCAGAGAACCAACGGATCACTGCAGTACGGAGGGTGTACCAGAGAGGCTGTGTGAACCCCATGATCAACATTGAGCAGCTCTGGAGAGATTATAGCAAATATGAGGAGGCGAGTGACACCCGACCCCCCCCCAGGCGTCTGGTCTTTACCCATCTACCTACATATGTTTGCTCATATGGAGTTTTTGCTGTTAAAAGACTGACTTGTCTATTTCATGAACAGGGAATCAATGTGCACTTGGCCAAAAAGATGATTGAGGATCGAAGTAGAGACTACATGAATGCCAGGAGAGTGGCAAAGGTGAGACAAGTGTCACAAATATGCACAGATCTGTTTTGAATCTTTTGTGCTATAAATTGTCAAAAAGTCAGGCTGTCTTTGTAAACTAATGTATACTGTTGTATGGTTTGTGTAATCCAGGAGTATGAGACTGTGATGAAGGGGTTGGACAGGAATGCACCCTCAGTACCGCCCCAGAACTCCCCTCAGGAAGCCCAGCAAGTGGAAATGTGGAAGAAGTACATCCAGTGGGAAAAAAGTAACCCATTGCGCACAGAAGACCAGACCCTCATCACAAAGAGAGGTGACTAGTCGTAGTCAGGATATATTGTCTTGAGTTAGAATTTGTAAATCTACTATATATGCCTCAAAGAGCCAGTGATTCCAGTGATTATGCTGGCATGCAATTTTAATCATTTTCTGAACATCAGTCAATGGAGATACATAATGCATGAAGGTTTTTTTCCTGTAGGAATTTGGCCCCTAGAGGGCGTAGGTTGACACTTTTCTCCTCCCTCATGGTTTAAATGCATTGATTCTGTATTTTATGAAGACCAGATGTTGCAGTCAGTTGCTGCTGTGTTCTGTGTTGCAGTGATGTTTGCCTATGAGCAGTGCCTGCTGGTGCTGGGCCACCACCCTGACGTATGGTACGAGGCAGCACAGTACCTGGAGCAGTCCAGCAAACTGTTGGCAGAGAAAGGGGTACGAGATAAAAACCTTTCAGACACTGAATTTTATGTGAAATTGTCCTGTTGAGTATTTTTCAGCTCAAAACTCTCCTATAATTCTTTGATGTTTTATTTTATCTCAGGATATGAATAATTCCAAGCTGTTCAGCGACGAGGCAGCTAACATCTACGAACGTGCCATCGGGACTCTCCTGAAGAAGAACATGCTTCTGTACTTTTCATTCGCCGACTACGAAGAAGTGAGTGTCCAGTTGCTTACCCGCCACAAATTGCAGTCAGCGTGGTAAGAGACGCAGGGACTCATCGGCACGTATGTTTTGCTTTGCTCACAGAGTCGCATGAAGTACGAGAAGGTCCACAGCATCTATAATAAGCTGCTGGCCATCGAGGACATTGACCCCACACTGGTCTACATTCAGTACATGAAGTTTGCCAGGAGGGCAGAGGGGATCAAATCAGGTCGCACCATCTTCAAAAAGGCCCGAGAGGATCTACGCACGCGTCACCACGTGTACGTGACGGCAGCTCTGATGGAGTACTACTGCAGCAAGGTAAGTACACATAATCACATGTTTAGTATATGTACGGCGCGGGTAAAATCAGTCTTTCAGACGTTTGTGTTTTTTTGTAAACTCTTTTCATCTTTCCACACAGGATAAATCGGTGGCCTTCAAGATTTTTGAGCTTGGTTTGAAGAAATACGGCGACATTCCAGAGTACATACTGGCATACATTGATTACCTCTCACACCTTAATGGTAGGTTATATATAATAAAATGCAGAGCTCATGCACAGAATGTAGGAAATATGTTCTTCACTACTCATCCATTCATCTGAGAGAAGTTGTTTCGATGCTGTTGCTGTTCAGCTGTTGGAAAATGAAAGATGTCTCTTCCATTATTGTCAAAGTAATGGAAGATAAATATGTAACCTTGTTTTTTTGTCTTCTTTTCTATCTCCGCTGCTTATCCCCCTCCAGAGGACAACAACACCAGGGTTCTGTTTGAACGTGTCCTCACCTCAGGAAGCCTGTCACCAGAAAAGTCAGGGTAAGGTCAAGTGTTGATTAAGTTGCATGCGTGTATGCATGTGATGCAAGGATCGATATCTCTGACGATGTTCACTCTTCTCTCATTCTTCAGCGAGATCTGGGCTCGGTTCCTGGCTTTTGAGAGCAACATAGGGGACCTGGCCAGTATTCTGAAGGTGGAGCGCAGGCGATTCACTGCCTTCAAGGACGAGTATGAGGGCAAAGAAACAGCCTTGCTCGTGGATAGATACAAATTCATGGACCTGTATCCCTGCTCTGCTAGTGAACTCAAGGCCCTTGGATACAAGGTGTGTATTTTTCCCTTTATGGATGACACAAGCAGTTATACGGATCAAGCTCTTCTCTCAGCTGATATTTAAACCGTTTCTACTGTGTGTTCATAGGATGTGTCTCGTGCCAAGCTGGCAGCGCTGCTCCCAGAGACTGTGGTGACGCCCTCTGCGCCTGCACTAAAGGATGAAGCTGACCGTAAACCCGAGTACCCCAAACCTGACACCAATCAGATGATCCCCTTCCAGCCACGTCACCTCGCTCGTACGTAGTCCTTACCTGTCTTCTCCCAAGTCCACAGGATGTTGTAACAAAACAATGAAACTCCATGTTTAAGAATATGCACAAGAGTTCCCATTTTTTGCAGATATATTGTAGCTATGTCTCTGCACCACTCTCTCTTCTACATTCACTTAATGCATAAAAGGACCCATCTTTGATGCAGCCTCTTGTGCCCCTCCCCACAGCTCCAGGTTTACACCCTGTCCCTGGTGGAGTTTTCCCAGTACCCCCGGCTGCTGTTGTCCTAATGAAGCTGCTCCCTCCGCCTACGTGCTTCACTGTGAGTTGCAGCAGCTTAATACCATCAAGCTGATATTTACTGGTAATGAATAAAAGACGAAAGCAGCTGGGCTTCTTTTTTTCTACTAGAATTCAAAGAGTCTGTGATTGTTTCTCGCTGCAGGGTCCCTTCGTTCAAGTGGATGAGCTCATGGAAACTTTCAGGAGATGCACACTTCCTGAGAGTAAGTTGCCTTTGTCAGCACTTTAGATGAATCCAGACCATTTCTATTTTTAGCAACATGGCTCTGGTGATGGAAATGTCAGTCAGATGGTCGGTCAGTTATCCAGTGATCAAACACTTGGGTCCAGAGTGAAACATCTTGACAGCTGTTAGATGAATTGCCATAAAATGTGTTTCAGTGTGTCAAAATGTTGTCCTGCCGCCTGTCTGACATGCTACTGATGTATTTTCTGTGTCTGTAGCTGTTGATGCTGCTGTAGAGCTGATCACTGGTAGACAGCCCGATGCAGGAGGGGAGGGCAATGGATCCATGGAGAACCATGCTGTTGCCAAGTCACTCAAGAGGCCTAATGCAGACTCCGACGAGGAGGACGACAAAGGAGCTGTGGCTCCGCCCATACACGACATCTACCGCGCACGCCAACAGAAAAGGATTCGATAAAACTAACTGAGACACACACTGAACCCTACAAGAATGTAATCGTAACAGGTGGTCCTATGGGGTGAACGTACATGTCCACATTTTCTGAGCGCGTCTGACAGATTATACATCCGTTGATCCCTATACAGAACACAAGCATACACTCACACACACACACACACACACTCACACAGACATACATACAGTATGCACACCTGAGTGTTCTTGTGGCTTTTTTTTTTGTTAACAGTTTTTATTTTTAAAGACTGACCATTATACTGTACAAAATTTTTAATTCAACCATTGATATTGGCACACAGCTCAGTTTTGGCCTCGTGATGTTCCAGTGATGGCAAAGTGGAATCAAGCTTTTTTTTTTTTTT
>NTHP01000118.1:366532-417953 GCA_003416845.1 Oplegnathus fasciatus | reverse complement strand
TTTTTAGATAACTGGAGGAAATACAGTTCCTTTCAATAAAAGTGGAAAAGAATTCAACCAGATTTGCTTTTTTATTTGACTTAACTGATGATTTACCGCTGTCTTTCTCTGTGACTTCTCTTTTAGCACAGCCATGCCAGGCCTTATCATCACCACAAGGGGGCAGCATATGACACTATCCTCTGTTCAAATAGTCAGATTCCCTCTATGGAAGACAGCAGGATTTCACAGGCTTAGATTTATCCAGTCTATATGAGGGCAAGATAGCTTTGGAAAGCTTTAATGCTCTTTATTTAGGAAAAGAAGGTTTACTTGTGCTTTAAGTATGTGGACTTTAAGATCTGAACACAAACTAAAAATGTTTACTGTAGTTACAAAACAATAAAACCTTTCAGCTTAAACTAAATCAAACAGCATCATCTGTCATATCAGACAGTTCTTTAGTTAAAGACAAACTCTACCTGACTGAAAAACACAGTGAACATTTTTCAGTGTTAGCCAGCTGCTTATTTTCACACTGGCCAGATTACATCATTATTTGTCTGCCCAGCACAGCCTTTGTTCTGAGTATGTGGCTGCCTATCTCAGCCCTGAGCCTATTCACAGGTAACACTGTGGCATTAAACACCACTCTACTGCCACATAATAAAGTCTGATTGCTACATTGAGATTTGTGCCATTTGGAAAACTGCCAATTGCTCTTCGGAACCAAAACAACTGACTGTAATGAAGAAAAAAACATGTCTATAATAATGTGTTTGTGTTTAATAGCTTCTGAATAATTTATTTCCCTCAAAGTGTTGCAGTAGAGCTTCCCACCTATCAAGCAAAGTGATTGCTTCTTGGTCCTCTCTCGTTGTCCGGTTAGCTGTGAATTTCAAGTCACTGATTACAGCTTGAGAACAGTCAAAACATGAAAAACT
This sequence comes from Oplegnathus fasciatus, assembly GCA_003416845.1. Classification (NCBI taxonomy): domain Eukaryota; kingdom Metazoa; phylum Chordata; class Actinopteri; order Centrarchiformes; family Oplegnathidae; genus Oplegnathus; species Oplegnathus fasciatus. The sequence continues at coordinate 417,030 of NTHP01000118.1, read as the reverse complement.
CTGTGATTTTGCTTTCTACCATCAAAGGCATATCTAATGTCAGCCATCAAAAGAAAACTGAACAAAAGGTTTCAGGAAGGAACGTGCCGCTCATTTTTGTATTTGAATTGATAAGCTACTGTTTGCATTTTAAACTGATGAAACAGATGATTAGATGTGTTTGGGCTGGAAATTTTAAATGTGAACAATGGAAAAAAAAGGCACTGGCCTTTCATAAAAAGTGAACTTTACAGAACTTTCAAACAACTTTTTTTATTTTACACAAAGACAGTATGTGTGGAAAAAACACATTTCACATATTTGTTAGTTGACTGGGAACCTCTGTAGCCTAAAACAACCTTACATTTCATAATTATGCCACTCTCTATTAAAAACAGCCATGTGCAAGGCCTGTGTGGGGGTCAAGTAAGAATGGGCACAAAGAACTGCAAATTGTGTCACAATTTTGAATATTATGTGTTCTGTGGGTAAATTACTTGACATACCAGATGTCATTTGTTCTCTTTTCATCAGATTGTTCACATTTTGCATCCGCAATGAAAAGGGGAAATGTACATGTATGAATGTTACACAATTCCAGTTGAATTTTAATAAGACATGCCAAAACACAAACAAGATGCGTGTGGTTTAAAGTTAGTCTGGGAATGCTTTTGTCACCTGGAAATGTGGAAGTGATTTCCTTAGCTGATTAGCAGGAGTGCATGAAGTTATTAAAACAGAACCCAGAAGATGCCACTAAAACGCGGCTACGGTTTTTGTCCAAAAAACAAAACTTACAAACATCTGTTTTGCTGATTTGCCACAACAAACACAAAAAACCCAGAGGGCTGATTCTCATGAATGCCTCTGACTGTTTACTACGGCACAACTTCAGACTTTCAAATTTCCAGGTTCAAATTTCCGTTTGAGGGTTCCTCAGACATGCTGTAGCTGCTCTACTGTGCATCGCATTGTATATGCGAAACCACATGAACAGACACATTTTTATTGCTAACACTGATCCTATTGCACAAGCACAAAGAATACATCCATTGAAAAGCCACATGCAGACGCAGAGCGCCATCAAGACGCACTGCTGTGTGAAAACTTAAAAAAAAACCTCAAGAACACTTGGTTCTTTTTGTCTTTCCGGGAAAGTAACAGTCTCATATACAACTGACGAGGACTTTTCATGTTAGTGTCCTGCACCAAAGAAAATATCAAAGAAATCCTTAAATATCGCAGCTTATTAAGAGTCTCTACAAATCAAAATTCACATTCTTGTTCAGTAGTCTAAACTATTTACATACAAGCAAATAAAATCCACTTACTATACTGCACCATTTACATCACATTAGCTTCTTATATCTACCTCTTTTTACATTATAATACATGAGTTATTAACCTAATAAATATCACTGTAGCAACATGTTGATGCTGGACAATCTATTTCCAAAGTACTGAACAAAAATCTCCGGGTGGCCTTTATAAAACTGTCCCAGCAGGCGTCTCTTCTCTTTGGTGGAGAGTTTAGGGTTCTCGTGGACTGTCCGGAGTAAGGACCAAAGTTCCTCTTTAGTGGTTTTTTGTGCGTTTTCTGAATAGGCCTTAGCGCTCACTCTCGTGCAGTATGTTGACCCTGCAGTAAAGAGAGACAGAGAAACTGAAATGAAGTGAAGGAAGAGTTCATCTTCGTTCGTAGCGAGGTTCACACAAACAGCAGTTAAACAAACAGAATGTATAAGATGAAGAAATACAAAGGGAATCTGCAAACCTGTTATTGTATCTGGATCCTTCCCTTTCACGATATTCATTATTCTGTCACTGACCATCTTGTGCAATGAAATAGGAATCTGGTGGGAAAGAGAGCAGAATAAGACATGAAGTTGTAATTTATCTTGACTTAAAGATCCAATATTAACATGAATACAATTATGATTAATAGAATTATTATGTTTAATTAGTTTGTGGCTGTTACACACATTTGATTTATAGATCATATCTGATGTCGGGGTTGCCATCCTGCCTCTAAACAGCATTTTATCAACCCAGTGACTAAGGTCTCTTGCAGAGATGCTGATTGTTGCATCCCTCCAACGACACCGGACACACAATAGCACAGAGACAAATTAGGAACACTCACTTTGAACAGGTCGCAGTGATTGTCCATCATGAACAGAACCATCAAGTCCACCTTTCCTTTGGAGAGTCTTCTGCTGTAGACGATGGCACTCGAGAAAGACCTTTTCACCGCCATTCTGTTCTCAATCTGACAGAGGAGTGTTTCCAGTTAACAGAGATCAAACATACGCATGTGCAGGCTCACTCAAGATGCACACAGGCGCTCACCTCTTTGTGCAGTTTGACCTCCTGCGGTTTGGCTGCGATGGCCATGAATCTCAGGAGGCGGCGCAGCTCCTCCCTGCTGCGAGAGTCCTGCAGCTTCAGGCTCAGCTGCAGAGTCTCAAGAGCTTGCTCTTGCTTGCCGTTCACTGACAACAGACCAGAGAAAATGCAAGAATGAAAACGTATATGAAACCTGCCTTTATGTATCGCCATAAAAGCCTCGTCAGCAACAGGACACCAGAGAGATCTGGCAGCCCCTCCTCTTACCGAGTAGCTCCGAGATGCCAGAGTGGATGTCGAAAACGTGGTTGCTGAGCAGAGGCGGCTGCTTCGTGTGTCCGTAATGCTGAGCCAGGACCTCGTAGAGCAGACTCTTACACCGGAGCAGGTCGTCGGCGCAACCGGCCAAACCTCGGCTGACCTCCACCACCAGTTCATCAGGCAGAAACTCCAGACAGTCCACTGCCCCCGACATCCACTCATCAGCCCTGAGGGAGAGAGAAGTGTAGTGATTTTAAACAGGGCTGACAGATTGGTCAAAGTGAAGCAACCGAGAGATAGAAAGAAGGTCAGATAAGCTCTTGACCTTCTGCGATCTAGAGAGGACTCGACAGCATGGATTTAGTCATTTGCGGGTGAAAACATGTCCAGGCTAAATATTTTTTTTATTCATCTAGGTTACACATGACCACCAGCATTTCATCATGATTATTTACTTCAGTAGAAGTAGCACCACCACACTATATAAACACTCAATTGGCTCCAAGTAGGTCCAGTAGTAACTATAGCTTTTAAATAAATTAAAGTAAAAGTACAATAAGCCCCTTTGAAATGCAAGGGAGTATAAGTCGCAAATTATAAGGTTGCATTAAATGGAAATTCTCAGGTAAAGTACAAGTACAGTACTTTGAGTCGAGTACATGTACTTATACTAACTTTTGTTTCAGTTTGCTTCCATTTCAATGACTAACCACCATTTTAATGGTTTTAACCTACACATGATTTTACCTTCAAATCAACCAATCAGATCACAAGAAACACAGATTTGAATAAATTAACTTTAACAGAAAACTGTAAAAGCTTTAGAGGACTCACTGAGCTTCACTGAACGCCTTGAGGACCTCTCGGTCCAGATAGCTTGATGTATACAACAGGTCCGGGTCACTGTCCATGCAATGCAGGGGAGGCCGTGATATGTCTTTACCCTCTAACAAGTTCTCCAACAGGGGGAGCTCTATCAGCTGCAACAGTCGGAACACCGCCTGCTGGTGCCACACCTCATCCACAACTGTGAAAACACAAGAGTTAAGAGCCATAAGGGTCATATGTACACAGATACACAGACACGTGGTGTGACCAAGCATTTGCCGCATGAAAACATGCTGCTTTTACGTCACTCTCCTGCGTCTCATCTCGTGGAAGACGACTTACGCTCTTGTGAGAGGCCGAGGTTGATCATCTGAGGGGTGATGGTGGAGCTCAGGTTGAGGTTTCCCAGCACGTCCTCCAGTGATTTGTCTGTTTTTACAGGGGAGTGGGTGGAGTAGCTCAGCACCTCTTGTCTGGAGAGTCACATAATAACAGCAATCAGTGGAAATGATTGGAAAAAAAACCCCACACACTTATTACACGAACAAATGCGGTATCAGACTGCACATGTTTTCTAGTACCTGTGATTCAGTCACAGTTTGGTGCTGTTTTGATTTCGGTCATTTCATATCAAACAGATCAAATAAATGCTCAATTTCCAGCACTGAACGTTTTCTGATGAACATTAAATAGGATTTGATGGATTTAATTGGAGTATTTTCTTTTTCTGTTTATTTACATTATTCCTATGAAGACTTGACTTGGCCCATGCTGCAAATAACAAAAGCCTCATTTAAACTGTTAGAGCACATGTGTCCTCTGAGTCTTTCATCTCCCATTAGAGACATCAGGCCTGTTCTCTGGTCCAGTCTGGAGCTGTCACTCACAAAGCGCTGAGGCCATGTGTTAGCACCTCATGGGTAATGCATCCTGCCTGTCTTTGTCTACACAATCGACAGCCTCCCTTGAATTTAATTCTCCAGCCTCAAAGTAAAGGAGAATAAACTGACTTTACGGGAATAGTCCGTCACTTTGAGAAATAGATGAGGTGTTTGATACTATTGTCGTGTTTGTATGGTAAATATGAAGCTACGTCCAGCAGCCAGTTAGCTTATAGCACAAAGACTAGAAACAGGGGGAAACAGCTAGCCTGGCTGTGTAACAAAATCCGCTTACCAGCACCTCTAAAGTTCACTAATCAACACGTTATATCTCTTTTTTAATTCATGCAAAAATTAAAGCGTAAAAATGAGACGTTGTGGTTTTACATGGGGTTATGTGCCTGACTATTTCTCGGGTGGGCTCAGTAACTTCCTGGAGTCATCGCCATGAGTTTGCCAGGCAACCAGCAGAGACTCCAGGAGGTCACTGCATCCGGCCAAGAAATACTCCAGCAAATAACCCCCTCCCCTAAAACAAATTGTCATTTTTACTTCAGTTTCAGTATTGTTTCAAACGAGATACAACATATCACCTTTAGAGGTGCTGGTAGCCGGATTCTGTTAACTGTGTTATAGAGCCAAGCTAGCTGTTTCCCCCTACTTCCAGTCTTTGTGCTAAGCTAAAGTAGCCAGCTGCTAACAACAGCTTCATATTGACTGTATAGACATGATATCTATCTTATCATTTAACTCTCAGCAAGAAAGCAAATAAAATAACCTCAGTGGGTTTCTTTCTGTTTCATCTTTCTACTAATATTACTTTTGATTTTTACATTTAAAGTTTGTATTTGAACTTAAAACTCAGTGTCGCACACTGGTACTGAGGTGGTTACTGGAATGAAGACATGACTGCATGATGGGACTTCAAGAGTCTCAGGTCATGCCTCACTAGTTTTCAGGGGCACCCAGTCTAAGGCTACCCTGGATTTGGGATTAGCTCTGGAGGAAGGAGAACAAAGCAAATCAAAAATGAGATCTGAAGATGTTGTGACACCAGTCTGTACCTTTCACGTGACGGAACATAGCTGTTCTTGTTCCTGTTCATGCTCGGTGAGTCATAGCCACTCTCGATGGTGCTAGTGGAGTGAGAGTTGGCGTTGGTCAGCGATGATGGGGAGCTGGTCGCCGGGCTCAGGAACCTGTACAAGCTGCAGCTACTGTCCTCAAATGTGGCTCGCTTCTTTTCCTTCCCGAACACTTTGACGCCCACCGGCTCAAACACCCTGGAGTCCATCAGGGCCTGGCAGAGACGTACGGCCTTGTAGCGGGGCACCGCCTCATCGCCAAAGAAACGGTTCAGGGTGATGTGCGCCAACACCACGTCCACGGCCTCTGAGCCCAGGAAGCAGTCATGGTAGGACTTCAGGTTGTGGCGCCGGCGCTTGACCTCCACACGAGTGTGGAGATTGGAGATAATGCTGCCCCAGATGTAGGTGGCCCGGAAAGGCTTCCCAGCCATGCCTTGTTCTGATGGAGGAGGAGAGAAGGGAATCAGTGGATGGAAAAGAGAGGAGGGTGGGAAAGACAATCAGAGGCGTGGGAATGAGGTAGAGGTGATAAACTCTTAAATCAGCCACTAGAAGCAAGGAATGAGCTTCCTTGACATTTAATGGCTGCACAGATTTCAACCAACTGGCAATGAACAGTTTTACACACAGACGTACGTGTGGAGCAACTATAATATCTACTTGTGGCTGAAAGGATTAGTTGATAAATCAACTAGTTAATCAACAACAATTTTCATAATAAATTAATCGTTTAAGTCATTTATCAGGACAAAAAGGCCAAACATTTGCTTGGAAGCTTCTCAAATGTGAGGATTTGCTGCTTTTCTGTGGTTTACATCATTGTAAATCGAATATCTTTGGGTTTTGGACTGTTGGTCAGACAAAACAAGCAATTTGAAGACTAAGTTAGTCATTAGTTAATGAGATAATCATCTGTATAATTAATTAAGAAAAGCAGCAAGAAAAATCAAGGTGAAAATGAACTTTTCTACATAGAGACGCTAGAAAAACCCTTACACTACTTAATAGACTTTCCTAAAACTTGTCTTTTTGCTGATCCACATGTTATCCCACAGCAGACATTCTCAGCTTTGTCTATTGTCCAAGCACTCTCTCAGAAACTACAGGGAATTGTGCTTCCTTGTCTTTACCAAACACACACTCCCTCTCCTCTGTGTAATTTCACACAATCAGAATCTGAATTCAAGTTACTGTATGTGGGTGTAACAGCACATGGTCCAGGATCGATGCATCTCATGGGGGTAGTGACCAAACCCAAATCCACTTTTGAGGCATATTCTTGTGCACACTGTGATCAAAAGCTTCATTTTAACTCACTTAAACAGATGACCAGCACTTAACAATCAAATGCTGTAGTCGGTTAAAGACATTAAGAAAAACAAAGAGCATCATCTGTGCCTGATTTTCTTACCAGAGCAGACACCCGATGCAATCTTTCTACACAGCCCAGCCACACTCAATCACACACGCACAAGGAAACAGAGACAATGATCATATTGTGAGCCGTCTCTCACAAGAGATATCCTGATATGCTCCTGTTGTATTGTCCACTGGATGGGCTGCGTTTCTACTGATACATGCACACAAAATCAGTACATAATTCATGCAATCAAACACTGACACTCCATCATGCAATTTCTCAACTCATCTCATCATCTACCCGTCTGGTTTTGAAAGGTCTTTGCTGGTGGAAAACGACTTGTGTCATCCACCGCAAGCCAGACCGATGAGAGAAAGCAGAGTCGGCCTTAGCGAGATGTTAGCGTGGCTTTCATCTCACACAACAGGAAACATTTAAGGCCTGTTGAGCAAATGTTAGGGGAGGATCTGAGAGACTCGCTGAGGCCAGGGGCCATAAATCAGGCATTGTCAGCGGCAGCCAGGCTCCATGTTATGATAACACAACAAGACAAATACTATTACTGACCCATCTGTAAAGCTTGACGACAACAACAACACTCGGGAACAGCACAGCAGCGAGCAGATGTTCGCCCACCAGTTTCAAAAAGTACAACAGCTCACGGAGAGCAGAGGATCTCGGTGATCTGCTGATTAATGAGACACGTCTACGTCAAACTGCGTCTCTGGGGGAGAAGAAGCTGTCCTGAACTGGGGATTTGCATATCAGGGAAGAACAACCAGGGCTGCAGCACACCTTTCAACAGTTTGTATGCATAATAGGAATCATGGGAAATATAATAGGCTGGTGATGCAATGAATCAAAATAGTTCTTTAATTGCCTTAAGACACTCCTTCTGTAAAATAAATGTGAGAAGAACTCCATATACAGTCAATATAGTCCCTATAAAAGGCAGAATGCCATAGGATTAATATACTTTTGGGTAGTAGTAGAAAGAAACTGCATTATCAGAATGAAATCCTTGCTTTAGGAGTTAGGGCAGGACCATCTGGAGAATCCCATCAGGGGTCCCTGGATTACCCTCACACAACAAATCCGGATCTTATCAATATCCATTAATGCTTGTTAAAAAGGAAAAAAAAAGTGGGGGTCAGGTGTGGGTCAAAACAATCCTGGGAACCCAGCCGCGCTCTGTCACCTCGCGTTGCTTGCACCAGGCTGAGATTTGAGCCCAGTTTGTGTAACTGACGTCAGACTTCTTCCCTGTAACTTTGCTCCTCTTTATGACAAAAAAAACAAAAGACCCTGCAGATAGACTGTAGGATACGATGCAAGAGGGGTGGGGTGGGGGTGGACAACAGCGCAACGTGTGTTTGCACACACCAGTGGAGGTAAATAACCGCAGAGGGAGCAGCGCAGTCCACACATGGGGATCTTCCCCTCGTGAACGCGGTGTTTAACACGACTCCCAAACCCCGAGCTGGAATATCACTGCGGCAGGAAAGCAAAAGCAATTGAGTTGATTGTTAAAGACTGATGTTATAACCTGCACCAAGCACAGGACTAATGATTTCAGACGATGAAAATGCGCTGTGGCACCATCAGACCAACAGCAGCAGGTGGTTAACAGCCCGTGGCAGATACCTTCATTCCTGCAGCATGCTGAGACTAGTGAGATTAACCGATGACGCCTCAGGACACAATATGAACGCGCTGAGCCTCGGTGGGCTATTGGCCCGTATGGATTTGAACCCTCATATCCTGCGTGATATATAATGTATGCTGGCCTTCACACACACACACACACACACACGGAATTACCCTGTTCTACCTGTGTTTTAACACAAACACTGCTGGCTGCTGAGTCGGCACTCAGCACAACTGTCAAAGAACACAAACGTTGTTCTTATTAATTACTGATCTACAAAGCATTAGATGATTTATTAAACTTTAATAAAGCCGTTAATTACACATTATAAAACCCTTTATAAAGGGTGCCTTATATTCCTTTTTCATATACTTCCAAAACTTTACAATATGTTTAAAGATAGGCTGTGCTTAAATTACAAAGATGACAAACATATTTCAGAAACAGTGAATTTCGATTAGACATAACATCCACTCTTTAACAGAAAAAAATCTATTAGCATCAAACCACATTTTCTATTAGAAATCGTGGGACAAATAGTCCCCAACTATTGTGTGCGTAACAATGGTGTGCGTAAAAGACATTATTGGAGTATGGCACATTATATTTAAATTGTTTCAGTCAAATCCAAATTAGCAGGACGCGACACATGACACTGTAATTTCTTAAAACATCCCATCTCAACACAGCAGGTTACAGAACAAGGTAAGCCAAACTCTTTTCAGGTCACAACGTTATTTCAAGAAATCAACCACGTCTAGACTACATTTTTTATCAGCTAAAAGTGACTACATTGGTCTTACCTGGTGTTCGGTGCATGAAAACTTCCTCCAGCGACTGTAGAGATAGCCATTCAGACCATGTCCTTGGTCTTCAATTCACAACGTGACGCACGCAACTGACCACAGTCAACCCCCGAAACCGTCTCCTCCCACTGCGATACATTATTCATGTCCCAATCACCGCCCTGCCCGGGCATTAACGTGATAATGAGGCTCCCGCTGTTTCCCTGATGTTTCACAAAAGGCGCACTAACTCTCTTATTCTTACATTTGGGAATATCTTCCTGAACTGAAACTAGAAAGGAAGGAAGAGCAATAGGCTTATTTCACAGGCACACCAGAGTTACTTCCACGGTGTAACCAAAGCGTCTCCAGGTTTTACTTTCACAGGTGGCTCAGATTATTTCCTTTTGTCACGTGAAAGCATTAGTCATTATTATACAATGCAGAATAGCCAAAGGCAATGTGCAGAATTACTAATATTTCCTCTTTAAGTCCTTTATTAAACATTCCTATTGGGCTAATTTTAATGTTCGAGTAAAAAAATCAATTTAAAGGGAATGCTACACATCCAGGAAGTTTTCACACAACCTTTCACTCACCAAGTCACACCCTTAAACCCTACACTGCAAGTAAATCTGACCTGAGAAAGACCTACAGTGTTAACCAGCAGATGTGAGACAGAAGAGAGGAGAAGAGAAGAAGAGGAAGTTTGAATGATTGGGATTTAAAGGATAAAAACACAAAAATTGAGAATGGGGATGTTTTGGATAAACAGTTTCCTCTGTCCTTCAGTCAAAACAATACACATCACAGTGGTGAAACGTGTGATTGTGGGTGCATCAGGTGTCAAAGTGGCCCTGACGCTGTCCCAGCTTGTCTGGGGTCATCTATACGGTCACTGAAGTTGAATGGCTTTTATCATGAACAGACGTGCACACACCCAGAGTAAACACACATGAGCTGTGGCAGCAACACATTTCATGAAGTGAGGCTCTAACGTGTCGCCTTGCTTGCTTGAGGTGTAATCTGACAGTGGAAAAGCAGTAAGCTGACACTGTAAACCCAAAGTTGGTCACTCGCTTTAAAAGGGAGACTGAAAGGAAGACAGCTATTATCATCATGAGACACAGGTATGGTGCAACGGGTGAGGCGTGCAGCCGGGACAAACCGGTTTGATTAGTGTCCTCTTCACCTCTTTTGCGTGGAAAACCGCTCTTTTACACCAGCTGAAGTGAGAACGTGAGCATAAAAGAGAGGGTGGGGGAGCAAGGCAGGGAGCTGACATGCAGGTGTGTAACTTTAAAGGGCCACTTCACCGATTTTACACATAACGTTCAGTTTACACATCATAAGAAGTACTACTTACTCCATGAAGACAGTTATATAATATCGTGGGCATTTAGGAGGCAGGAGGGGTCTAATGAAAGATGCTCACGTTGCATTAGGGGAAATGCGGGATCCAATATTTTTGGAGCTTGACCCACACCAGGAAATAAAAGTCAGGATATCTCGGCCTCTGCTGCATCAATTTTGACCTTTGTTTTTTTTTTTTAAATGTGTCCAACTTCATGGAAGTGCAAAATTGCTGGAGTACCCCTTAAAGAATACAAAGGAGGGCCATGCCCACCCTTACTGCTTGTAAGAAGCTGGCCATGAATCGCAACATCTGTGGTCCGAGTTTGGCTGGAGCATCTCTCTCCTTACACTATTCAATAAAGGTATAAAATGCCCCCAAAAGACAACTTCCAACTTAAAAAAACAAAGCAGAGCCATTTACCATTTACCTGGATGGCAAAACACAGAGACAAGAACAACAACCCATCGTAAGGACTTTCATGACTTTAATGGCAGTTAAAAGCTGCTCAAGTAAAACCTCTTTTTCCCTGATACAAAAATGATATATTACATCTAAATGTTTAACTCATTTGCATTCAGTCACAAAAGTAAAACCCAATCCTTACTCATGTGACAGAAAAATCTGTTGAACAATAACACTGGACACTGCTCATGACGTATGAATCATGAGCATTATGTCTCTGAGCACTGAATTCACAGACGCTCAGGGCACCTGGTTGCAGCTTTAACATGCTGTATGTGTATATAAACTCACCTTTTCTGTTGCTGTAGATGATATATTTTTATATTCATGCAGCCATCATGTCCAAAAGAAGGGAATCAAAGGAAATCAAATCAAAACAAATTACATCCACACCTTAAATGAAAGGTAACTTTCGGAGTGAGACGCCTTTGGTTGAGGGCGAAACTGGTTTTACCACTCTTCAAATGACTGCACTGCAGTCTGATGTGCTGGTATTTTGTAAACTCGCCACCAAGCTGACTTCAGTGCTGTAGAGTGAAAGCTGTTTTACACCAACACAGAAAACGAGAGAGAGAGAGAGAGAGAGAGAGAGAGAGCACTGGTTAATACAATCAGAAATTCTAGTCCACAAGGTTAAAGCAATATTTACTCTCCTGCTTCTCTCCATGTGCCCGGAAAGCCCTGCATACTTCTTTTTCTTTCCCCTTCATTATCGGTCATGCAATGTCGGGCAAGTGGTAGTTTGTTTACAGTTATGATGATGACAACTATCTAAAGGAATTTTCTCCTGAAGGTGGCATTCAAAATAAGAAACACCTACAATGCAAGTTTCTGTTCGGGATCCAACGTGACGCGGAAACAATGAAGGAAATGTTAACACACTTTGCAAACAGGTGGCGGGCACAGTATGAAGCATTATTGTTGCTGTGGAGTTGTTGATTTAGATCCCTTGCAGAAACTGGGGGATTCATGAAAATAAGAACTCTTGCGCAAGATGCCCAGACCACAAATGCCACTGGTGGAAGAAGTACTCAGATCCTTCAATTAAGTAAAAATACCAATACCACACTGTAAAAAATACTCCATTACAAGTAAAAGTTCTGCATTTAATATCCTACTTAAAAATACAAAAGTATAAGCAGCAAAATGTACTGAAAGTACCAAAAGTGCTTACTCTGACTGATATATGACATTATTAGATTGTTAATACCAATGCATCAGAGTGTAAGTAACATTTTACTCTTGTAGCTGAGGTGGAGCTCATTTTAACTACTTTATATACAACTGGGTAGTTTAGTCTAGTCCCAACATATGGGTCAGGCCCCATCCTAAGGGTCATGAGAAAAAAAGGTTCTCAGACACAAATCTGTATAAGTTTTTTAAAAATATTCTCTAATCTTTGTTTTATTGTGAAACATGTGAAAATTGCACGTCTTTTGGCCTGAAACAATTATTCCAACGAAACCATCTGAGGAGTTTAGAAGGGAAAAAAAATGGTGGAACTTGTAGACATCTGAAATGTGAGGAGAGGCTCCAAATAGACACAGTTATTTCTCTAAGTATCACAATGTAAAAGTAATGACATATGAAAAGTACCAGTAACTAGACCTGTTAGATAAATGTAGTGGAGTACAATGTAAAGTGTAGTACCTTAAAATTGTACTTAAAAGTACAGTATGTGAGTAAATGTACTTATTTACTTTCCACCACTGCCAATAGCACATATGCAGAAGTTCAGTTGTTGTGTAACATGCCAGGTTAGTCTGTGCAGCTGCCAGACTGAGTATAAATCTGTAACTCTCCCTTCCTCAGACTTCTGCTGTGATTGGTTAAAACAGCTTTAAACCTACACCATCATCACACAGCACATTAGGTTTTACTAAAGGGCATTTCCAAAACCAATAGGCAGTCAGTGTTTGGCAGTCTCATCCAACACACAGCCATCCAGTTACTGTGCCCTTCTCACATTCTCACGCTGCCTCAAGGGTCCTCTCAGTCTGTCTCCCACATATGGAACAATGCAGCGCATTAAAATTCATATGCTTTTCATCTGGAGAGCAGACATTCAGTATCCGTCTCTGCCAGTTCTGCCCGTGCTGGAATCCTAAACGCTTGCCTGACTGGCCGTCCTCCGCAACTCCAAAGGACAAGAGGACAGTGGCTTTCCTCACAGAGCTGCCGCTGCAGCACAGAGCCACTCTTGTTTGTTGGGGGTTGCCAGTAATTTTGCATTGTGGCGGGACTGGCTGGACAATTATATTTTATTCAACAGGCTCAAGACCCTCTCAGACGACACAAAGTCAGCCACCCATTCACATGGTGAATAGCTGGGTCATGAGAGCATGGTGGGCGAGCATCACGACAAGTTTCTCGCCTTGCAATGCCCCCCACCCCCTCAAGAATATGAACTGCACACTCCAACAAGCAGGTGAAGTTTAACTCTGGCTGACCTCTCTGAGCTGACAGTTGGGGACTGCATGGTTGAGACCAGTAGCAGAGCTGTAATTAGTATTAATGAGTATATAAGGCAAACCAGGAAAGTACAGGATGCTGGGACTCACTGTTGAAGCTTTTGGAGGTATTAAGGTGTCAGTGACAAAATATCTAATAGAGGAAGATAATCTCACTCTCACCCACTCTTCCCACCTCTAACATCTGAGACAGCTGTCAACACAGCCTTTGAAATAACACCAAGGACACATCCATCAGATCCTGCGTAGTGGAGCGAATCTTATGTACCAAACAACCTTTGTACGCCGTCTCTCTAACTTCTAATATCCAACAGTCTCCCTGGTAAAAGAACTTTAGAGGAATTCACTGACACCTAGAGATTGTACTCAGAATCTCCTGTTCAAAAAGTGTTTTCATTCTGAGGTCTATCCATCCATTTCCTGATAAGGGCAGTAGACTTTAGGTATTCATGTTCAAGGTGCACTCTAGGTTAAATATTGTCAAATTTGTTCCTGAGGTTTAAAAAAAGAGCCAAATAGAGAGGCTCTGTGACTTAAATGCTGTCGACAGCGGTCTTATCGTGTAATTTTACTTCAGGCACCTTCTTCCCATGTTCTTGTGACTTTGAAAATCACAGTGAGGTAATTGGGAAATTAATTTTCTATTTTTGATGTCTGGAAACTGCAGTGCGATTACACTTTAAAAGCAACCATTACTCATGTTCATTATCTACTGATCCAGCAGTAAAGACTGCAGGATTCTTAGCATTAAAGTATAGTCGCTCCAAATGTAATGAGATCTGTGGAAAAACCTTCTCGGCTAAGACTTTTATTCTACTGCAGCATTTTTAAATGCCCCCCACATGAGCCCCAGATCATTTGGAAGATGTTACCTTCCTCAGACAAAACATACCAAAGCAAGCACCTAATACATGCGGCACTTTATTTACAAACTGCATCTGTAAAGAACAAGATTATTTTTGATAGCATAAAATTGGTAATTGACTTATAAAGAGTCCATTTTGGAAAACAATGTGAAAAAAACAATGAAAAAGTGTCTCAGAAATTGTAATGAACAAGAGAACATAATATTTACTTCTGTGAAAAATATATATCTATTTGTCATAAAATGTGGGCTATGTCTGTAAAGGAGTATAAAGACAACTTTGATTTATTTCATTTTACCCTCAGATAAGTCAAGGTAATAATATTTGATTAACAAAATTCATAAAAAGCAGTACTGGAACAGCACTGACTTGCATCTTATAAGCAAAGGGGTGTTTGAAGCACAAAAGTTAAACCACAATATAGATACAGTATATAGTTACTAAATTCCTCCTTAAGAGAATTGCTGCAGTTCCCACCTCCCTGTTCTTTTATACAAAATGTACATTATATATAAGTTGGTGCTCCATTACAAAATGGATGTTTTACAAACAGTATATAGCTACGGTTATATATAATATATAGAGATTTATTTTATTTTTTTTACAATAAATCAACTTCTCTGTATGTGAGCCTAGTTATCAAATGATTGATGAAGGCTTGTTATAACTGGAGGCAATCAGATTTCTGCATTTTTATTTGCTGTGCTCTACTTCCTAAGCCGACTGCTTTCTATCTAGTGCATACTCACTGGTTATGATCTGGCATTTAACTAAAAAAAAGATTTAAAAAAACAATATAAATCTATGAAAAGGCCCATAAAAAGTGGGCTTGTAACTACAAAAACCTACAAAGACTAGGAGAAGCATTAAGTGGAAGTCTTCCAAAATGCTTCCAAAAACAAAGTCCTTGTCCTCTGTTGATCAAGTTACTGCGTTCTGCTGGGATGCAGTGATGCAGACTTTAACTTGACTGCTGTCCCGCTGTCCACCTGCTGCCACTTTTAGGCCACAGGTCCCTGAATGTCTTCTCAGGCAAGTCAGCTGACAGGTCCCTGATTCAAATCTCTCTGTGGCTGGAAGGAGAGACTCACTCCACCCTTCTCCGCTGCCATTTTGAGCTGGAGGCATCCTCCTGTTTTTAAGTGTCAGACTTCGTTGTTTTAGGTTTTTCTTTTAAACCAAAGCCTGTCGAGGCTAGATCATCGGCAGGCCTGCTGCACCTGATTGATTAGCTCTCCAAAGCGATCAAAGAGCCCCTCTACCCAAGCTCCGTTCTGCAGACACTTCTGTACCGTCTCCTCCTGCCCCAGGTCCCCTGCCTGTACCTGCAGAGACGCGATCTGGGGGGCAGAAACAGAAAAAACTTAGAAAAGAGCTTAATACAGCTAAATTTCACCAGAGGAGTTAGCATCTGAAGTTAAACCTGCAAAATATTACTCATCAGAGAGTAAAATCTGCACTGACTTAGCACCTACGCAGAAAACAGCTCATTCAGTTCAACACAAGCTAGCACAACAACGTCTCACCTCGTCCTTACACATGAGGTACGTGTGGTACTTGTAATGCTGCAAAGAGTGGTACAGTGAGAACCACTGAGTTTTCTGCTGGTCCACTGTATACTCCTAGAGAGAGAAGAGGCAAAGTCTTAAAATGACATTTAAATATTTTTTTCCCCCAAATATCAGTCTAGTAAGAGACAGCATGACAGGAAAGGGAACAGTGGCTTCAGTGCTCAACAGAATAAAGGCATGAGTGAGAAACACATAATGGTGACACTGTGCCCTCTGCTGGACATTCAGTATATTGAGAGCACAGCAAATTTCACCAAAATATTATCTTGTCTTACCTGTGGCACTTTGTTAGGCATCTTGTGGGGCTTCATGGTTTTCTTGTTGTAGGCCTTCCCACTGAGGCGCACCTTAAAGGCCGGGGTTTCCCCATCCTTCTTCAGTTCAGTCACCACTGAGATCTCTGGGAAGCTGTCTAGAGCCGTCTGAAGACACAAAACAGGAGAGTTGGGTTCATACACCGCAGTCAAGGTCCTGTACCTTTGCTTTTCTCTTTGTCATCAAAATAGACCCAGAGTTTATGTTTGTAAGCTTGCCTTTTAAGCCTTTTGGAGTGAAAATAATGCCTGTGATACAAAATGAATGACTTTGCAGTGCATTAACTTAATATTGAAATAGCGCTAATCTCAGTTTACCTAACAACAAAAGTGGCTTTCTACGCTTATGGTTTAGCCTTTTATAATTGAAGAGAAACAGCATAAAACAGAAGCATTTGATCATAGAAAACACTACCAATCCATTAATATGCAGTTTTGAAGACAAACCCACCTTTAGGACCTGCCCTATGTGCAGTTTGTGTAGCAGGCGTTTCCTGTTGTCAGTGATCATCCCATCCACTCTTTTCATATGTGGCAGTAGCAACTCATCTGAAACAAGACAAGTTAACAAGTCAATAGAGTTCAAGTCTACCACCTGACTCACATGACCCTTGTTTCACATTCCCCCTCCCCCGTTCAGTTTTGGCCTACTACTAAGCCAAAAGCTCAACACCCAGAAAGTCAATTCACTCACCGTTTGCCTTCTCAAGTGCCGTCATCACATCTTCGTCTAAGGCAATGCTGATGAGCAGTTCCACAAAGCTCTTGAACGTCTCCTTCATGGTTCGTGTGTTGAGTAACCGTGAAGCAAATGGCGCTGGAGGGTTCAACTCTAAGAGTGTGCACGCGAGAGATCAAAGATCAGGAGGGCGAGGGTGAGAAGAGAACAATCACGTCAACTTGTATCCAAACTAGATTTAATGAGAGGAGTCAAAAGGCTTTCTCACCATCATCTTCACCACCTTCTTCTGCAGATGATCCCGAGGCAGTAGGTGAAAACTCCTCCTTCCATTTCCTCCTCTTCTTAGGTGGTGGCTCTGCCCTGGGCTTGGGTTGTTTGGGTCGAGGCTTTTGGCTTTGGGAGACTGAGGAAGGGGCGGATGTCAAGCCCAGCAAAGTTTTCACCTGAACACCCCTGGGTGGCAGAGCAAAGAAAGTTACACCACTGCAGAGCCGTGTTTAAAAAAAAAAATTGAATTACATCAGTCAATACTCTTAGTGTACCTCAGCGAGTTCATAGGTTTGCAGCGTGGCTTCCGACTACAAACTCGTACATACTCCCTTTTGTTAACTGTGTCCAAGAACTTCACATATACCCTCTGGTACATGGTCTTTGCGTCACCAAAGTATCCAAGATACTACATGCACAAAGATAAACAACATGTTATCCGTTGCAGAATACAGAAAAATAATTTGAATGATCAACTACTCATACATGCATACATGGGTATGGGCGTGTCTGCTTTTACTTACACTGTTCGTGGCTGAGAAGACTCTCTTGCCATCTCTCAGCTCAGGCACAAATTTCTGCAGCAGAGCCTTTTGGACTTTCCAGATGGCTGGAGGCTCACTGCCTGCTCTCATAGTCACCTGAACACATGCACATGACACCGCGCAGAGCAGGCTTCAGTATGTTGTAACAGTTGCAGCATAAGAGAATGAAACAATGTTCAGTTATGAGTTTAGACAAGATCTATTATGACAATCCTTCTACAAGTTTGGGTTGAGCACCCAAAATCCAAAATCCATGTTCACAAGCATTCATTTTCCATCCACGTTTTTCCAGGCTGTACCTTCAAGTTTTCGATATCCTCATTCCTGACCACGAACTCGTCTCTCTCCCGGTACATTCCCTCCCCTCCGCTGTCTGACAGCTCCTCGTCAGTCAGTCCCTCGATGGCCACACTCATCAACTGCACAGCCAGCTGGCCTGGTGGGGTCTCTTTGGACTCCTCTTTGGCCACAAACACAGTCCCTCCTGAGACAGCGTTTGTTGCCTGTGTAGGAATGGCAACCCGCGACAAACAGATCTCTGTGACAGTGTGTTGCATGGTGGGAACTTCTGGCTTCATCATCGAACCAGGGATTTGGTTATCTGGAGACGGGTTGCAAATATATGAATGTGTTAAAAAAAAAAAACATTTTCAGAAGGAAACATGAAAATGACAAATGAACTAATAATAATATTAACCAGCCATAATTTTGATAAGCAATACATTTTTTAAGCCATTTATCTGGTAAAATACCTGACTTTTGCTAGTTACTGCAGCACAAAAATGAGGGTTTATTCACTTTTCTATTATATTACTGTAAATTTATTTCATATGCATTTGCTGTTGGACAGAAGAAGCAATTTTAAGACATCAGTCTGGACTCAAGCAACTTGTGGGGATTTGTTATTTTCAAAATTGTGAATAATGAAGAATAATATAAAAAATTGTAGGTTGGTGCTCTGACAAGAATACTGGCAGCTCTTGACAAGCTTAAGCAGGGTATAATTACCTGCCCTGGTTTTCCGATCTGAAGACTCATCCAGGGCAGAAAGCGCTGAGCTGATGCTATTCCTCAGGGCCTGGTTCTTCCCAGTGTTCTCCTCTTCATCAGAGCTGAACGACGGCAGCGTCTCCAAGTTCTTTTGCAGATCTTCATCCAGACGTTTCTGCTGAGAGCTTGCTGCTTGACTCTCCTGGGGAATCAAGGGCCCGGGCAGAGTCTGCAGTTTAGGAGGCAGGGCAGGCAAAGTACATGGTGGTGGTTTGGACGTGGTGCAGGGCTTTCTGGGGCGACTAATAGTTCGTGTAGGACTTGGAGAGTATTGCTGTTTGGGGCCAGATTTGATGAAGTCGAGGAAGGAGCCAATGAAGCCAGTTTTGACCTCTGGCTGTTTCTCTTCCACTTCACGGATCTTCTGCCTGATTCTCTCCTGCTGCGGACAACCATCATATACACTGTGCGAGGAAGATGGCGAGCTGACGTCACTACCCCTGGAGTTTTGCCGCTTTGCCTGCCCACTGCGCTTGGTTGGTCTGGCCTGTCCACTATCCTCCTCAGGACCACCTGGTTTGGTCAAGGACTTGGAGCGAGCCTTCTTTTTGGGAAAGTCTTCGCTCCCTGGGCATTCCAGGAGGCCATCCTCTGTTTTAATACACTTTGCATTCCCTTTGAGTCTGTTCTGGAGACCTGAGGGGTCGTACACCTGCCCGGCTAAGTGATAGCCATTCTCAGAGCTCCCTCCATCTCCATTTGTGTCAAGCTCAGAACTGTTGTTATGGTGAACAGACTGACCTTGACAGTCTGTGGCCATCTGAGCTCCGTTTAGTGTCATGGTCATGGTGTGGGAGTTAGTGTTGGTGAGGATTGGATGTTGTGCTGAGGAGAAACTAGGTGACATGTGCCTTATATCCACCGTCTGGAAATGACCTTTAGAATCAACTGGGCTTGCCATCGCTGCCATTTCAGCCTCAGCAGAGGATGCAGCTTTGACAAAGTCTTGTGGTGTGACGCCACAGGCCGCCACCGTGGCAGCCAGGATGTCGTCAACATTTGACAAAATATTTCTGTCGTCTGCAAGTAGCATGGAGTCTGGGAAGCAAATGGAGTTGAGAGCAAAGTGGTTCTTGGAATCGTTTGGTTGCTGATTTGCCGGCTGGCTGTAGTGGTGTTTGGAGGAATCAGGGCATCCTGAGCTCTGTTCAGACACTACTGTGCCCTGCTGACTCTGGGTTTCAGTGACACTGGGACCCAGCAGTTCTCGATCCATGTGAAGGTACTGGACATGAACAGGTCCCAACTCTTGGGCTGGTTGGATACCTTGCACTGACACCACCTTTGAAGTGTTTTGACCATGGTGGACAAGGGGCTGCTGTAGCAGAATCATCTGGTTATGCTCGAGGAGAACCTGAGTGCTGGGGACGGTGATAAATTGGGTGTGGGCTGCCGGGGTCTGGCTCTGGGACTGACTATGATTCTGGTGGTTTTGTTGATGTGGCTCAGGAGATTTGAGTTGGAGATGGTGCTGCTTGAGCTGCTCAGAGCTAAGAGGTACATGTGAAGATATAATACTGGAGTTTGTTGTTTTCGTGCTGGTTTCCTGACCATTGGTACTGCTTAGATGAATGTGCTGTTGGCTCAGAGAACCCATCCTTTCACCCTTTACCTGTGCTACACTTGTATGGCCTAGTCCCATGAGCTGGTCATCAGAACGTGAATTGCTTCGGATAACGCTTTGCGTTTTGTGATGATCGTCCATTTTTGAAACAACATAGATGACATTGTTGTGAGCAGACATATTGTTAGCTGCAGCAGAGGCCTCCATAGATGCCTGATGGAGAGCATCTATGTCCTGGACAGGAAGCTCTTCAAGTTTCTGTTTGCCATATGTTGGCTTTATGTCCTGTATTGAGGATCTGACGTTATTCTGTAAGGCTTGAGCAGTGGAAGAGTAGGTAGGCAACGGTGCAGACAAAACATATTTATGGGGCTGTGTCTGCTGCTGGGACAGAGTGTCATGTGTTTTACCTCCCACTGAGGCCTGCATGAGGGTGTAGTCCTGTGTAGAACTTGATGTGGGCAGATTCCGCACACATGTGGGTGGGTAAGAGGAGTTAAGGGATTGGCTAAGGGATTGTCCGGTGGCGTAGCTCTGAGACTGAGTCACCGAAGCTTGCCCCTGTGACTGAGATGTAAAAGTCACATTTGGGGCACCCTGAGAGTGGGGTGTGGGGTAGCTCTCAGAGAGATTTCCCTGACACAAGCCCTGGACCTGGGCTCCATACTGGATCTCCTGCTCCTGGCTCAGCCCGGGACTGGGGGAGTAAACAAGCGTCTGACTAACAGATGCCACATTGTCAGACTGGCTGGAAAGGGAAGGTAGAGTCTTGTAAAGGGGGGAGAGTTTGTCTGAGGTGGAATGGGAGGGCTGTGACTGTGTGTGGGGGGTGATGTAGGTTTGAGACAGACTACTAGACATTAAGCTTGATAACTGGACTGACTGCTGATTAGCAATCACTGAGTTCTGCTTCTGTCCTGGGGAGGAATAATGCTCAGGAGACCCTCCTGTCAGGTTCTGAGAGTGCTCGTGACTCTCTTCCCCCCCAGCAGAGTGTGGAGTTAGTTTGGAAGAGCAGTCTTTAGCCTTTGGCAAAGAAGTGGACGAATAAGCTTGAGTTACTGAGTCCGTTTTGGGTTGTGGAGTACGATTGACCCCTTGAGAGGAATCTGCTCCTGTGGAAGGGCTGCAGGACACCGGGGTCTGACGGGACGGGTCCTGCTGGTAGGACACATCCGCTTCACTGCCAGAGCCAAAGTACCCCTGTAAGGAGTGCTCCGAACTGGGCAACTGCTCAGAGGCCGCGTGGCTGCTGGAAGGCCTCTGGTGGTGTTTGATCACACTACATTCACGCTGAAGAGCTCTTTCAATAGAGCCTGAGAAAACCGTGGCCCCGTAGGGTTGTGGGGCACCATGAGGGGTAGGCAGGGCAGAAGATAGCAGGCTGAACTGGGGTTGTAGGAGGTGGGGGGCTGACTCCTGGGCTGAGCGATAAGTGGAGGACTGGACAGGCAGAGCCGAGCCCAAAGCGGGGCCAGAGAGATGATTGAAGGCCAGTGCAGTGGGAAGCACAGTCTGGCTTGATTTGAGATGGAGGAGGGGGTCATGGTGAGAAAACAGGCCATTGGTGGAAGTGCTGAAGGCAGGATCCTGGAGAGCCAAGGAAGGGTTGGTAGCATAACTCCTGGAAGGGTAGGCACCAGCGTGCTGATAGGATGACAGAGCAGCAGGAGAGGGGAAAGTGGCAGTAGAGGGCAGGGCACCAGTCAAATACAACTCTGTGGTGGAGGCGTTGGTACCTGCATTGTACAGAATAGACAATATGAGGACAGGGCAGGCAACATGAAGGGATATAATCGTAGCATAATAAATTAAACCTGCATAACAATAGATAAAAATTGTGATAAACCAAAAATTCCCCAATCAACTTAATTTTGTCCAGTTAAAGCCTTCTCAGGTGCTTTTAAGAGCTATGCCCTAGTTCCATGTTCAGCCCTATTTTGCCTTCATTTTTCAGCTTTACTGAAACCATATCAACGTGCAACATGCTAACGCTAATTGCCTCAGTATTTTTGAATATTTAACAATCCTTCAGTTATTTTAATTTATAGTCCATCCCCTATTAGGGGTAAATATGTAAAATTACTTGGTCTGCTACAAAATAGTATTCTAGACTTTGTATCGTAGATTAAATGATTAGATTCTTGGATGAGCTCCATCAGTGAAAACTTTTCTCGCAAATACACATAAACACCACATATAAACTCAGCTTTCCCGACAAAAAACAGAACATTGTGCTCACAACTCAGTGCCACATATAAAATCAGAACCTCTTGTAGGTTATTCAGGTTATGTTAAATGAAACAAGAAGCCTACATACATGGTAAAAACAGGAATATTTGGCTATAGCATAATAGGTGCTGTGTAATTAAAAGAATGAATGAGTGGATGTGTTCTCACCAGCAGGCCATGATGGGGGTCTAAAAGGAGGAAGCAGTGAGGCACTAACAGGACCAGCCTGAAGGCTTCTAGACTCCATGGCTGACAGGAAGCTCATGATTGAGGTCTCAGAAGTATTACTGCTTGAGTCAAGCGCTCCTGACAATCAAAAGAGGAAAAGGAGGATGACCACAGAAATGGGCAACAAAGTAAACACAATTCTTTATGCAAAGGAAATAAGAGCCTTGAAAGGGTTAGTTCACCCAAGTTGCAAAAATCCTGTATCGGTAATACAGACAGTTTTGGTTTTATTTGCTAAGGTTTGAGATTCTGAGATTTCTGCCTTCACCCCAGTACAATAAAAGGTTGAAAGAATTTAGTTTGCGGTGCTTAAAGCATTTAAAAATGACATGCTGAAAAAATTTATAACAAAAATGTTTGTAATGGAACTAGTTTCTACGAAAGAAATTGCCCCAATTAAAACTGTCCACAGCAAGGCCTGTGTATTATCCACACACATTACTGACACAAAATGTCGTTTTTCAGTGTTTTGAAGTACCACGAATGAAATTCCATTTACATCCACCATTTTGATTGGTGGCACACGCATCACAGGGGGATATCTCAAAAAACAAAGCACATACAACTAAAAATATCTGCATGACTAGATGCCACTAGGGGTAAGTTCATTGTCATTTTGGCGAAATGACCCTCTAAAAACAATGTGTGTAGCATTCATAACTCACCTGCTGCAGGAAGGTGCGATGTAGTGTAGGTGGGAAGCTGGTGGGTGGAAGTGTAGCTTTGCCGCTGGAGGAGCTCTGCATCAAGGTGTGCTGCACCATAACTGGAACTGCATCAACACACAAACACATACATGAGAGCTCTCATCTTCACAAGTAGCAGTGACACACTCAACTATGTATGGCCCAAGTAAATGACTTCTCTTGACACACGGCATGCTTGTTTTCAAGTATTCCTAAGTCTTGGCTGTCTATTAAGAGAAAAAACGTGCCAAGTACAGTTTAAAACGTGTTTCAACCCAAACCTTGCGTGTGCCAAATGCATTACCCCTTCAACTGATGTGGTAAAAATGTCCAAACTGTTTTTTGAATTATTTTATTCATCTTGCAAGGGCTCAACGCTGCTATTGGTCTGTCACATCAGAAAGTCAGTCAGAAAGGTAAATTACTTATACAAAAGCACAGCACACATTTTGGGCTCACACAAATATGAATAACAAAACAGGACATCAATTTGTGCAGAAAAGAAACTGTTGATGTTGGTAAAAAACAGATAAGAATCCATGAACAATTTGGCAATATTTATCTGAGTGGAAATAACTAGCAGGCTTATGTCAGCAAATGTTTGGCTATGGCATATTAGTTTGTATTCTATGTCAACCACTCTGGCAAGTAACCAAATATAGTTAAGAAGTTCATAGTTCTTGTAAAAATCTTAAAGGCTGTTAACACTGTAAAAGTGGCTTGCGACTTGTAGAATTCACCAGTCACTATGGTTGACATCCAACAATGAAAATAGATTGCTCTACTCGGTGTGAGGTACTATGACAACGTTTGCTTGAGCCAATTAGGGGGAAAAAAAGTTTAATATCTGACATATGACTAAATATTCTCTTGGGAGAAAATTCATAGGAAACAGAAATGAAATCAGACGTAATCGGACGCAGCCAGCCTGATCCAATGTGTTCCCATTTTGCCAGAAGGTAAACATCTGTGGATGAACACAGAGGTGAAAGGGAGTCATCTGCCTCTTTTTCTGGTCCCTTCAACACACACACACACACACACACACACACCACCAGTCTTCTGTTTTGCAATTCTTCTCTGCTATTTGACTATGAAGTATAAAGTTGATGTAACACATACCCAAGCCCGATATACACTCCCTGGCCGCTTTATTACATACACCTATACAATTTAACGCAATCCAGTACAACAGATATTCTACATTTCTGAAGATTATAATATCCAGTTTTTGTGGCTACTGATCACTATGTTTTTTACTGAGGTCATAGTTAGTGGTGGTGTTTTACTGGGCTGCATTATATTGAAATGTGTTTCTAATATTCTTCCCCCTTTGTGTTTGTAAAACATTAGAAGCACCTCTCAATATAATGCAGTCCAGTACAACACCACTACAAACTACAACCTCAATAATAAACATATAGTTAAATAATTACCTCTCTATGAGTGTAAACAAAAACTGAACATTATTATCTTTATGAAGGCAGAATTTATGGCTGAGCTGTTGTATTGGATTGCATTAGGTTTTACAAGTGTACCTAATAAAGTGGAGAGTTGATCAGTTCGTATCCCAATTGTCTTAATAAAACACAATTGTATCCTCTAATAAATCATCTGTACTGGTGTGTGGAGCATAAAAATGGACCAGCAGGCTTCATTCGAATTCTCCTATATCACCGTTGTTTGTTACCCTGTAACTGATGACAGGGCTTGCAGACAGCAACACTTACTGACATAATATGCAGGTTCCTCATCATGTGCAGGAGGTGGAGAAGTATCCCAGATGACATGTGAAGTAGGGCTGCAAATGATTAACGCAGTGATCTGTTCACCTTCTAGAGTCGCTGATTGTTTACGGTCCATAAAATGTGAAAAGAAATAATAACAAATGCCTCTGCCAATGTATCAGGGTCTATTTTTTTTAGTCCAATCAACAGCCACAAACCCCTGCTATTTGGGTCATACTGATATGACACAAGGAACACTGAGGTAATCTTAACATTAAGATATACCACATATATTTACACTAAATTAACTGTTTTTTGTGCTGCTTGTGAGCACAATCTCACTTACTTGTAGCAGATACTACAACTTTGTGTAGTAGAACAGTCTTGAGTTTGACTAAAAGTTAGAGCTCTACAACTCTGGCAGATTTTGCGGTTACATTAAACTTACTCTGACTATTTTATAAAATATAAAGTAAGTTAAAAGACTGACAAAGCTAGCAAAGCACCTCTAACTCACATAACTAAAATAATGGCACAAATATGTACAAACTTCGACACGTCGCCTCTTAGCTCTGAGGTAACAACACCAATAGCTACGTTACCACTAATTTGAAGTGCCATAACTGACTAGCATCGGTAGCTAGTTACCTATCTTTGTTTTGGCTTTGGCGAGCACCTGTGGGTCAAGAAAACAGGCCGATAAAATGCTAGTTTAAGCTGCCTAGCTGGTCAACTTATTACATATATAAAATACATTCCTTTCTAGTTTGTAGTAACTCAGTACATGGCCATGCTGAGGAGACGGTGTGCTAGCAAAAACTAGCAAGGTGGGCATACAGTAACAAACGGCTAAGAAACCACTGACAAGCCAAAGCCTCTGATCAAATTCCCAAATTTCTCCATTTCCTCCAGTGTTCCCGATAACAACGACCACCTCTGCACTTTGCCCCATGAGCAAAGCTAGGCCCTCCATCACCGAAATTTCCTTCGGAAGGTGCCCTCTCCTTCATCTTTTACCTTGGCTTGACACTCGCTGTGCTGCGGTCATAGGCCCAAGAAGCTACGGTCTGTGCTGGTGGAGCCAGCGCGTCCGCAAAGCTGGAGGTCGGGTAGTTCCTGTCCATCATCCGGTGAAAGATTCACTTCCCCGACGGAGCTTCGTGGAGCAGCGGACACACATCGTAGCAGCCCGGGTCCGACCCACCGACCAGAGCAGGCAGTCCCGTCAGAGCACCGCACAGTCCGCGAAGCCGCCGTGAAGCCGTGCTATGTCCTGGATAAAAGTGTACCTTTAGCCTTCTGAGCGGTTTCGTTAATTTTTGTTCATCTCCCGTCATGGAGAGCCGTGCAAGCCCTGCATGGTTTCACGTACCCATGTTAGTTTATTTCCCAGGATGCACCGCAGACTTTGGCTGGAAGTTTTGTAGTTTTCCACCTAAAAGTTCAGCTACATGTCTCCCACCCGCCTGCATGCTTGTTGAAATCATTTGAGATACCAAAACATTTTTCAACAATGTCATAGAACAACAAAATCCCCGTATGAAGCGATTTATTATAGCTTGTCTCTGCTCGGATAAAGTGTTTAAATTAATAGAATAATGCCAAGATCTCAAATAGTCTTGTGTGTACTGTCATTTAACTCCCACTGAATTAAATAAAAATTATAAATTGAGGCAAATTTCTGAATTTTTGAGACATCCTGCTTTGGATGTCACGGCAGACTGTTTGGAAACTATAAAATAATTATTTTTTTGTTGTAAATCCCCTTTATGAGACTTTTTTGGAATAACTTTTGTGCTTTTATCAGCATCCATATTGATTTTATGTTATTTTGGAAACACGTACCATTTGGCATCCTTGAAGATAACATAAATTTGAGTTCTCAGCTGTACATGTACTTGATATTCTTAATAGTTACATTTTACTGGCTAAACTTCACATAAATACATACATTTACAGGTAAAAAGCCCAACTTCTTGGTATTCACAAAGGTCAAACAGTACATTGACTTGATTTGTTTTCTACAAATACAAAGGCTATCAAAATAATAAATTAGTAGAAGTATTTTGTTTAAAATCATAATATGAAATGGCCTGGACCTGTTGACTTTTCTTCTGTACACCTTATGATGTGTACTTTGTGTTGTTGTTGTTGTATGGTACAATGAATTTGTACTTGTTTATTTCATTAGAGAATTGGTTCTCTCTATTATTAAAATAAACACAACAACCTGCATCTAATTCATATAGTTTTCAATCTTTTTAACTACAACTTTCCATATTTTACATACAGTACAACAGAAGTGTTCAAATCCGAGTGACAGTGACACAAGATGATGATGATAGTTGTTTTGGTAAACTCTATACGCTGGAAATTACATGAACTGCAATGTTCTAATTTGCATATTGCTTTCACAGTTACAGAAGTTACAGTTATAAGTAGTCTACAGTTATACACTTTTAATCTAATATATATATATATATAATTATATTTTATCTAATATAAAATGGATGACAAAACCCTCAAAGCTGGTATTCAGAGTACAGAGCCATCGAGCACACGCATACACAACCCTCACACACAGTTGAAAGATGAAACGGAAAATAATTAAAATATCCTTTTTATTTAAAACATATATAAAAGATTTTCATTTCAAGTAGTCATGCTTCAGATCAGCTTCAACACAGCTAGCCCTCAATAGATTCATGAATTAACTTTGGTTATGGTAATTTACAGAGACATAATGACTTCTTAACTCTTTCTGCATCGTCTAATGAGAATGAGACTCCAGCATCCAACAGGCTTCATTTAAGTTACAGTTTAAGGGAGTGACATTGTTTTGGACACACTGTGCTACATCCTTCACAACTGTTGAAATAGTTTTAAGCAATCATGTTCATCACAGCTGTATAACTGCAAAATGCTCCTCTGTGTAAATGTAAAATGATGTAAAACTGCCGTTGAAGAGCTTCTGCCTCCATCCATTTCTAGTACATTTAATAATTAACCATGATGTAGATATTGAAAGTAAAACTGACTTCACATATTAGAGCATTTTCATTAGTTGGTGACTCAAACATACATACATTTCCTGACACACTAGAACTTTAAAAATAAGAAAAGATGATCATATACAGCTGAAAGTACAATGTGAATCTTAACAAAGGAGGCTGGTAGAGCATCAGAAACACTCGTGTTATCATTAAAAGCATTTTTTATGGTAATATTAACCATCATGCCATTAAAATCAGTTTTAGCTGTTACAATTTTTCCTTCAGAAGGAGACGGGAAGCTGTATGACTACACAAATCAGTCCGTCTCTCTTCAATTGCAATTAATACTTATAATGTAATGAAGCATAATCCTAATCTTGCTCTCACCCCTTCAATACATGCTGCATTTTAAGGGCTTATGTACTGTATTCCAGCAACTTAAAGCTCACATGTCCATTATTGATTCTTCATTTTCTTTTAGACAAAAAGCAGCAAACTTGGTACAATGTATCATAAAGCTTATTCAGCACAGGCTTGGGGTTATATTACAAAGCATACTCACACCTGTGAAAATAGTTGGTAGAGGCTAACGCAAAAAATATGTTTTGCACAAGCAGGTTAAGAAGGCGGGAGCTAAAAAATTGACAAGATTATACTAAAAAAAAGGTACACCAACAGACCAGAAAGATTAGAAACGTTCAAGTGGAAAAAGATCAGAGCAATAAACAGTAAAGAGGTATAAGGCACCGTTTTAAATCTTGTGATGATGAAAAATTGGTACACGATGTTCAGCAGAGCAGCACAGTGTAAATGTTAGTTGTAAGTTGTCTGCTCATTGTTGACAGACATGTAGATATGTCGTCCTGAGGATACTACCGCCGAATACTTCCATGTCGTGAGCTAAAACCAAAAATAAGGAAAGATGTTATGAAAATATGTCTGTGACTGCATTATGGATTGCATATGTGTATTTATAACATAACTGCAACTACAAATGCATATGCAAATACCCAGGATAGGGAGGAGGTGGGGCGTCATGCTGTCCACTTTTTGCAATCGCCTGCTCGTAGGAAGGCAGCCCTGGGGGGTCGATTTCCTCCATCGTGGATGGGTGTGCAGGTGGGAGCACAGGTTGTAAGGACACCTCCTCTAGCCGTCGCATTATTAGAGAAGCGTTGCTCCTCCTCGGCCGCGCCCGAATGGAGCTATGAGAGGAGTGCAGACACCATGTCATTCATATGTGACCTACTTAATGCCGTCAAGTATTAAGGTGAACTTTATTCTTGTTATGCAACTGTAGGTTGTATTTGTAGGTTCCCCAGTGCTACATGTGCGGTACATGGTGTGACAAGAAGCAGTTGGAGATGGTGGTGTAGAGCATAAACAATTCATCGATTCAGTCAATTCATTATTTCAGTCAGTTTTCACGCAAAAATACCGAACACTCACTTCCACCTTCTGAAATGTGAGTGTTTGATGCTTTTCTTTGTCATGTATGGTAGTAAACTGAATATCTTTGGGTTTTGTCTGACAAAACAACTGATTACGTCAACTTGGGCTTTGGGAAACTGTGATCAATAATGAATATATTATTCAAATGATAATGAAAATAATTGTTAGTTGCAGCCCTGAACAGGTGACAAGAATAGATATTGGACAAGAGCAGCATCAAACTATACTGGAAGTTGCAGTTGTCAGCATATGAAACATTACATATTTTATTATATATGGTATAAACAAACTGCTCAGGTTGTATCTGGATTTATAGTGCAAAAGAGTTGTACTAGCGTCTACAGCCTTGGAGGTAAAGTGGTTAAAAGGTGGTAGTGGTCCTATATGAACGTGAAAGTGTGCAGGAACTCTCTCACTCACCTTGCGCGGCTGAAGTCGCCCTTGCATTTGCCTTGACAGAAATACCAGGCCAGGAGGCCAACAATAACAAGGGCCACTCCACCAGCGATCAGTCCCACCAAAAGAGATGTCACATCAACCCGTGAGGGGCGCTTGTCCTTATCTGTGGATCACCACAGACCACTGTGAGCAACTGGATTTGACAAAGGCAGTGAGTTGTACAAATGTTATAAAAAGTAGCCTGCTGAACACCACCGGGTGGTTCCTCTTTTTCACCTGATATTGATTCTTTAGTTCGAGAGCAGAAGTTAAGTACAGTTTGACTTTCGGCTGTGATGTTCAATCCACAGTTGGAATTTGAGCAACATATTGGGTTGTAGACCTAGCAATCATTTTCAAAGCTATAGCATGCTGTTGAACAAGTGGTGAAACAGGTTTTGAAGTAACATAATTGTCCCTGCTCCAGGCAAAGCACAAGTGTTCCTAAACAACACCTGTACACAATTTTGGTCATTACATTTGATAACATGCATCTAAAATGATCATAAAGTAACAAATTGAGGTATTTATCTCTCTCTCTCTTACCTGAAGTGTATTTCTTCCAGAAAGCCTCCTGCAAAACAAAACCTCATTAGTATATAATATCATTAGTAATCTGTAAGTATCTGCTGGAAGGCCTCCCTCCCCTCATGCTCATGAAATGGCCTCAGTGAGCGGCCCACTGAACAGCATCACTTAACTGTAGCCGGGGTGTTCTCAAAGACCTCCCTTGCCTCCTCATAGTTGCAGACTTCTTCATAACACTCCCTCTCCAGATTTCCAGGAACGAAAATCTCAAAGTCGAACCGGTTGAACAGCAGATGGCGACCCAGGAACGAATTTGCGTCCCCCTCATCTACAAACACTGTGCGGCGTGTCCACACAGATGAAACGATTAATGTGGGTGTACAAAGTGGATGCATGCAGCACTTCTTCTTCACTACAATACCTCACCTTCTTGCTCTTGTTTGCCTTCATGTGTCGACAGTAGCCTCCTCATACAGGCCAGATCCCCGCATGACAGGAGTTGAACGAGTATGAACAAATGAAACAACATGGTTCACGCGTGCACCTGCGCGCGGATAGCGGGTGGGGCATTAATTGGCAGCTCAAGAGGGCAGAGTACTATTAACAGCGCACCCAGCTTCTTCAAACTCCTATAAGTACACTTTCCTTTAACCGACCAGCCACTGGATACATATATTCTACATTACCTATGATGAAAAGTGGCACATAATGATGAGCAGAGGTCAACGCCGACAAAGTGAGACCTGTCTATAGGAGCGGTAGGTACGTGTCCCAGCCTCGACGCTGATAAGATGAATCAGGAAACAGTTCAGCGACAGTCACAAACAACAGCTGTGTCCGGCAACTCCCTTTGAAAAAGTTTAACGCCGCTCATCATTTAGAGACAAAAGCCATAAAGTGTATCTGTGGTAGTCCCTAGAGAGCCCAAGACAGGTCCGGTAGGTTAAGAAAAAAAGGTTTTGTTTACTCCCAAACAGATGTGGCCTCGGCTCTTCCCTAACTACCTGCGCAGACTCAACCAATCGATCACGTCTACCTGGATAATAAGATAAGCTCTGTAATAAAAGTGGACGCTAGGTGGCAGCTGGAACCGCGAAAGTGAAAGTACTTTCAGCAAGTCTTTTCACACCCAAGTATTAAATGGGATTACGCATGCATCATCTGACCTCCGACTCTGAGTCAGATGCCACGACTGTACTCCTCCCTGCAGCGCCCAAATCATTTTTAGGCCTTCACTCTTCATCATGCTTAAGCAGCACTCAGTGACTTGCTGTTGATGTGTGTTTGTTTTTTAAGCTTATTTCATTGTTGCATTAAAGGAATTTGCTCTGAAAAAGAGTTGCAACTAAATATCTAAACATCAAAAACCTCTTTTGACCTACAAGGACAAAACAAATACACAAAAATTATAAATACCAGTTACTACCACTACTGAAGGCTTTTTAACACACTCGGTCTCAAAAAAATATATCTATATACAGTGTGTACTGTATGAGCTTAATCCTGTAGTGTTTACATGGCACTAAACAATATACACATTTTAACTTTAAAGGTGCTACCAAGCAATAGATGTAGTAGGCCCTTCACCCTATTTTACGCTGGTGACATACATTTTTCCATTTTAGACACTGACATCACTGTTTCATGAGGTATGTTTTGTAATGTAACCTCCTGGTTGATCTTGCCAACTGAACTTCACTGGGATTTAGAGGACCATCTTACTTTAATGACCCTTTTAAAGGGACAAACGCCATATTTTAGCCAGAACATCTGAACTGCTTCAGTCTCAGTGTCTTTTTCACGTTTACAATGTTGTATCTTCGCTTCTAATGGGGTGGATGCAAATTAACCCGATGTAACCCGATGCTATCTTTTGGGATCTTTGCATCAGGACTCTTTTTTTAAAAGCACTAAACCAACTCTCTCAAGATCTCTCAGTAGCTCGGGAGCTGGCGACTACGCCACTATGCACAGGCCTTGTATGGGAAAAGGTTGTGTAATGGGAGTCATTTTGACAGAGAAGAGGCATCTGTGATAAAATACACTTCTGCCTCTGGTCTGGCTTTTTCCACCACAAGGAATGGTGACTATAGCAACTTTAGAGACACCACAAACAGCAAAACATGCAGCAACGCAGTGAAGATAAAGTTTCCCATTCTGCCTGGCAAACCATCCTCCATAATAGTGTTTATGTTTCACACTCTCCATGTAAATACACGTATCATGTCTCTGCGCCTCTGGGCCTCTTGGCCAGTGTTTATGTAAAGCAGAGATAGGACGCAATTGAACATTATCTATCTGACTACTGAATGGTGCTAATTGAAGGGCAGCGAGAGCTGAGCCCCTCTCTTGTACTCGGCTAAATCTCTGGATACTGTCACAGTCTTAGATTTACTCAGAGGAATGTTGATACGAAGAAAAGGGGTGAACAGAATGAGAAATTCTGGGCTTTATCTAGTGTGTGATGTCAGATGATATTGCCACCTTACACCGCATGCTGCCATATCAATGTTATGATGATTAATAGTGTCTCACTGCTGAGGAATTCATGTGGCTCTACACCAGCTCACACAGCAGTGATTGTGCTCAAACACTGGAACTGCAAACAATTTATAACCATCTGAAATGTGACCCAACTAGACGTTGCTTTTTTATAAAGGTTTCATAGACATAAATGGTTGGGAATTACTGGTTAAATGCTGAACAATGTATTTTATAAGCTTATAATGTGTGTTTTTTATGTAAAATCTTAATCTGAAAAGTACATATTATCTATAGCTGTAAAATAAATGCAGTGGAGTTAAAAAGTACAATATTTCCTGCTGAAATGTAGCAGAGCAGAAGTATAAATTAGCAGAAGATGAAAATTCTCCAGTAAAATACATGTAACTCAAAATGGTAAGTGCAGTACTGGAGTAAAATGTACTTAGTTACATTCCACATCTGCTGATAACCTGAGCTGCATGTGCAAAAGGGGGCCAGTTAAACAGCTCTGCTTCCAAATGGAACATCAACTCATTTGCTTTTCATCACTGAACAATGCAGAATTACCTCTATCCGACCATGATAAGAAGGGGTCGAGACATTTGCACCAGATAAACCAACCACAGCACACAGTATTTACATCTGGGACATCTCACACGACGGACCGTCCACGTAACAGTTACTTAAAGCCAGTGAGACAAATGAGAGACAAGAGGAGAGAGCGATCACTGTCCAAAATAAGGAAAGTAGCTGAGAAGCAACTGCTTGCGGAGAAAAGGAGCGTGATGCTGAGAGATGAAAACCAAGATGTGAGGCTTTGCAAACATTCTGTTAAGCCTTGGTCACATTTGTTTCTATCTGCTCTGCGCTCCACCTTGCGGGTGGCTGTGATGAGGTTATGCTCCGGAGAATGTGTTTCGTGATTTACACCCACTGATAAGAGTCGGAGATGCTGCTCCCTGTGGACAACTGGACAGAAGTGAGCGGTGAGCCTCTGCAGACCTCTGGCATGATAGGAAAAAGAACACACTGCAGCAATAAACCTATACCTCTAATGCCCATTTAATCTGAGTAAAAATATTTTAGTGGCAGGGCTGAAATGATCAGATTATGACTTTACTTGGTGCAGAATGAGGAGTGGCACACCACTAAAAAAAAGGGAATAGCTGAGCCATGGCTTTATTAGTCAAAGAAAAGGCAGCGCGTATTTGGGGTGGGGGTGGGGATTCAAACAGTGCAATGTCAGTAGTCTGCACTTTGTCAGTTTGTGCTGATTTCATCACAGCCCCAGAGGGAGAGAACTCCAACAGACCCCTTTTACACCTAATGCCTGGACCATATATCATTAGAGTTCACATCCTAATGCTCTGGGCCAGTGCCTGAGAGCAGATTTCTGTGTGGGATAAATGGCACATTACTTTACATCAATAGGCAAAGGCAAGGTGAACTAAAAACTGGACTGCAGACATCCTTGTTTTTCCACTTTTCCCAACACATCAAGAGACAGTGAGTCACTCTGAGTAAAGCTGAACAGCAACTTTTAAGCTGGTGGACAGTTTCAAATTTGTAGTGGCAGTGAATCAACTTACGCCACAAGCTTCGTGTGTTGATGCTACAGTAATACAGCTCTGACCTCAGCAGACAGGGTCATCTTAAGTTCACATTGCTATTGTCACCTCTCATGCGTTCCCAGACAAGTGACCCTCTCACTGTAGGCCATTTCTCAACCCGAGTCACAGCTCATCTAATACGGGCATGCTGTCCTTTAACTAAAACCAGATGTTGAGAGCCGCTAGAGGACGAGCCCCCATTAAAGTCACTGTATGGCTTTCTGACTAGTGGGGCAGCTGTCTGAAAAGACTGATTATATATTTATTATCCCTTAATGGCACAGTAAAGCTTTTTGGCTGTTTCACAAAATCTGAAATTGTCTATCAACTTCAAGTTCCTTGTGTGTTATACAACTTGCTGTGTTTATGACATTACTTAACTTCAAAATAACTCCGGCAATCTTTAATTATTTAACAAGAAAGAAGAAATCACAGGTGATCTCCACTGTTCTTTTATTGGATGAATATAAAAACTGATCATTTCAGTCTGGGGATTTGGAAAGCAGAAGAAGATAGAGGGTCAGGCAGTCTAGACAGTTGGGTTAAGGTGGAATTAAGCAGAAGGTGACAGGGCCTGCAGACTGGTCTTGACGGTTGCTAGGTTGGCCTTCCAGGAGTTGAGGCTATCGTACAGCTGCTGCCACTGCTGCTTGCCAAAGGTGCGGTGTGTGCTGTGGCTGATTGAGTGGAAACAGAGAAGCAAGAATGTTAAATTGATGAAATAAATGCAGGCCAAGGTCACGTCTCGCGGAAATAAAATACAGAGCTATAGTAAATGTAACTATAAAAAAAAAGACACAACATTGCCATATATTCTATATTAAGACTTCAACTAGACATGTGGAGGCAGAATCATGTGAATTCAAAAGAGCAGAAGAATATTTCCTTGAAGGAAATTTATGAACAATAATAAAAGTCAAATTCAAGCACTTTTCAAGCATGTTCAAGCTTTTCCAGCACCTTACGGCTGTGGTAAATTATACTCAAATCAATTAGGCTCTCTCCAACTTATATTACTTCTTTATATAAAAAGCAAACAATTCAGTCGGATAGTGATTTATTATATGAATGCAATTGGAATTTCAAGCAGTTTCAAGCACTTTGTTCAAAATCCAAGTACTTTTCAAACCTTGAAAACACCACATTAAAATTCAAGCATTTTCAAGGATTTCCAGCACCCATACGAACCCCGTTGGACAGCTTCAGGAATACAAACTAATTCACATACTAATGAATTTGTCAATCCTTGCAGCCTTGTTGTGGCCTGTCATAAACAATTATGGGAACAATGAAAAAGCTAAAACATAAGGCTCCACGGAAGACAAAGAAAAAAGCTTCCTGAATGTCCTCTCTTAGTTTAGTTTCACTTTGAACACCAGCGAGAAGCCAACCAGAATTACAAAAAAGTCCTAACTTTCAAAAGAAATATTGTTGCATCAGTCACAAAGCACTGCATAATAACAGAATGTAGTAAAAGGGGAAATGTGTCAGACATAATGTTATGCTTACACTTAGTACAGCACAGACTGAATGAGCAACACTGTGTAGTGGTGGCACCATCAGTATTAGGACTGTTGTAAGCACCTGATGTACTTTACCAGGTAAAGTACATCAGGTCTGGATTGGCACCAAGCCTACATTTCCCATCACTGCTCTCTTAATACAGATCTTCACACAGTTAAGGCATGCATTACAGGTTGATGAAAGTACTTACCTCACAACAACTTTTCGCTGTGTCTGGTCGATTTTGCAGTACACCATCTTGGTACGAACAGCTAGAGAGAAAAAGCAGACAGAACAGAATAAAGTGACAGCAAAGGCTCTGACAGAAAGCAATAAAAACACCACTGACACAAGAATGCTTTAAGAGAGAATGCACCTGGAAAATGAAACTGGAGAGGAAGCTAATCCCACTCACAAAACACTAAAAGTGCTATTCTTGGTTCTATGCCATTTTTTCACTGTAGTTTGTAAAATCCTACACATGTCCTATGATCACAACTGCATTCTTTGTTTATGGAGGGAGACGGATCATTTTTTGGTACAAGGCGGCAGGTCAGGGGGGTGTGTGTCTGTCAGTGACCAATGTTCGATCACTACCCTTTTTTCACCCCCATTAGTCGCTAACAGCATACTTAACAAGGGTGGACAGCTAAGATTAATTTGAGGTGAGGTGCTGAGGTGTACCGTCAATGACAAAAGCCTCGACGTCATCAGCTCCGATCTGCAGCTCCTGTTGCATGGTGTCAAAGGAGATCTCCTTGAATTCCACCGCCATGCCCATGAATGTCAGCAGGCGCATCTTGGCCATGTTTTGCTCGTGAGACAGGCCTGGAGAGCAACACGCAGGGATCATTAAGCACAAAACAGTCACAGTCGATTACTCTGGACTCAGGGAGTTTCCCTGTGATAATTGTTTCTACATTTAGGATCATGCAGTCAGGGAATCTCTACTCATTAACACAAACACCACTCCACATCGCCTGTTTTGAGAGTCCATCCTACACACGCTTGTAATTACAGCTAAGCCTTTAGTAGTGAGAAAGAGACGTACTGCTGACACACACACATTCCTGTACTGTGTCAACAGAGCACAGTACGTTGGTTTAATATTTATAAGAGTTAAAAAAAAAATCACTATAAAATACTGAAACTGCAAATTATATATAAGATGCTTATTAAAGGAAAGGGTGGTTCCGATGGTCTTTAAATGTACTTTTGTACTGCAGAGAGGTATTTATACAGAATAACTGGCCTAGGAATCAAAGTTGTCATTATATTCAAATACAAAGCTTATTTTCCCTCTTAGAGATTTTGACATTTTTCCCATCACCCCTCACCATCATAGCAACAGCAATACGGTTGAGCTGTTTTTTTAATTTAATATAAGTACATATGTATATATTCTTACAGCAGTAAAAGTGGGAAAAGTTTGCGACTGTTGAAACACTAGTTCCTAAAGACAAAGAAAATACTCTGAGTCATACTAGTGGCAGCATTATATCACAAAACAGGTTTCTTATAAACCATTTCAAGTTATAATACACTTAGAACATGTCAATACTGATTTATAAACAGGGTAAAGAGCAGGCATAACTTTTTTATCACTGACGAACTACATGTACACTGGAGAGGCTATTGTAGCATATGTACATTTTTTCTCATTCATTAACCTGTGTGCTGTTCTTTTAAACACGGCCGGTATGTGTGTTTGTGTATGTGTCGAACTGTTGCAACTAATATCTCAAGTTATGGCTACTTACCGAGAGAATCAATGAAGTCTTTGTTACTCTGGTAAAACTTTACGTATGCTGCTAGTTTGGCGCTCACAAAGATGGTTAATAGCTGAAAGTCAGAAGAGGGAGAAATGCATCTATTAGACTCTAGAAACAAAGTCAGATCATCTTTGTATTCATACAGGCTGAAAGTTGGTGTGATAATCACGTCCATATTAAGGTTATGAGACAGTCCTTGGTGACCATTGGGCTGAACTACTGATACCTTTAGAAATGCCAGTCTATTGACCCATGAAAACTCTTAAAGAAACATAATAGAGTGTGCACACACCCTATTAAAAAGATTTTTTCATTGTCTCAACCTGTTCAGCTGGTCATGTATAAACATTCCTACTGCTCACCATTCAAAATTTTAAACTGGTCAGCATTCAAATATTGGGTTGTGCTTTCCTTAGCTGTCACTGACACTACATGTCAAAAATGCATCCAAGATCCATGTAAAACACAGTCAAGAGGCTTTCACATCAGTGTGCATAACAAATCCATTCATATGACCTAAGCAGGCATTCCACACATACAGGATTGACAGGGTTGTCGCAATGACTGATGGAAATTTTGTTTTAAAAAACAATGGTTTCGATGTGCTTTGTGGGCTATGGAAGACAATGAGAAAGACAAATTTTTCAAGAACTGACTATGGTTAATAAATCCTTGGGAGCAAAAATTTGACAATGCCAGTAACGTCTTTTATATATTTAACACCACAAAGCAGTGCACTTCCTTCAGTACTCACGTCATGGATGAGTTCTCCCTCCAGGAAGCGAACAGGTTTCAGGGTGAGCAGGTGGTCAATCAGGAAGGTGTTGGGGTCTTTGAGAGCACGGACGATACATCTAAAGATGAGGGGCACAGATGGATGCATGTATGAGGGACGTACGTTATATCGAGGGTTAACAACAAATGTCAAACAATGTCTCCAAGTTTACCTGTGGGCATCAACACGTGCTTGTGAAGCATTGTCTTCTGTGTAACTCCCCAGCAGCTCAACCATCACCTTTGCTGCAGCCTCACTGTGAAATGAGTAAATGCATTGTGGAAAACTGTCTTGTACCGAGATAATTTACTTGACACTCACACAGTTTCACACAGAGTCTTCAGCCCAGAGGTATGTATATGCATAAAACAAATGTATCTTATTTTTTCAGGCAGGAGTTTAGAAATCTTAATTATCGTGTACTCATATTTCTGCTGTTGTGCATACCAAAAAACCTGAATTTTACACATCTGACCCTACGTGTAGTTACCTTTTTTTGCAGTCAACCAATGCTTCATACACCAGCCTCAAGAGTGTGTGCTTCTTCTCTGTGGTCAGGTTCCAGTCGATAATCCACTTGCGCACCTGATCAGCAGCACAAACAGGTATCATAAATCAACTGCTGACAAAAAAATGCAGCCTGTGGAGATTTGAAAAATGTGACAAACAAGTTTTTTTGTTTTTTTTTGCTGTCTCTGCAGCTCAAGGCAAGAAATAGACAATATCTGACTGGCAGTGTTTAGAGTAAGTTATTCCAGTTAATCGTGGTGAATAGATATACCTGATCAAGGTCAGTGGGGATGAAGGCGATGGCGTTACAAGTTGCCGCCACCTTGATGAGGCTACAGAAGACAGTGTACCTCACTGGAGTGTTCTCATCCATGCCATGGAACAGGTTACTCAGCCTGTAACATAAAAACATGAAAGAGATAGCCAGGTGTTTGAACAGAGATTTGATCTTTTAACAGTTCTGTGCTTTCCTGTCCTGTCTGTTGATGTTCTCAACAGTATCCTGATGTTAAGCTCACAAGGCCAGCAGTCTTAACTTTGACTGACATCAAAACAACAGCCTGCATAGTTTCCTTGCATGTGGACTGTATACTTGGTCAGAGTTTTGGAAAGAACAATGAAGAGAGGCACTGCTGTCAATAGATTTAAGGGGGAGGAAAAAAGTAAAAGGACTTACAGCTGCATCCTGAGGGAGGGTCTCTCTCCTTCACGGAACTTTACCAGTTTCTCACATAGACTTTCAATGAGAGCCTCCTGCTTCTCTGTCTCCAGGATCAACAGCAGAGACACGATGCTGTTCATCACACTCTCTACATCTGCAGAGAGATACAGAGAGAGGGCCATAAGGAATTGGGAACTGATATCCATTCAGGAGTAGTTTCAGGGTCAGCTGCATTCAACATAAATAGGCTTTATTCATGGCACAGCAGGTGTAATTAATGACATCTATGTGATGGCCCCTGCTTAACTACTGAGGTGCAAGGGTGGTTTGCCAGTCACTGTTTTTCCTATGTGTCCTTGAAGGTACCACAGGAACGCGGTTGCAGCGGACAGCCAGATTAAGAGCACCTGGGCCTAGTGCTCCCAGGGAATAAAAGCCCAACTCCAGCATTACTCTGGCTTTCTCTCTCACTTAGACTCATCCCATCCAGTGTCTGCATGCTTTTGCCTTTGTATGGCTTTTGTTTTGCTTTACAACACCTTACACTTCATTATGCTCACTCACTCACATCACTGATACTGACTGACACACTCCACATTTGTAGTTATTTCTTGAATTGTTTACTTTATTATAATAAATACCTTTAATTTACCATCATTCACCGTCCCATATTTGTCATGGCCTAGGAGCCGGGTTATGACATCTATAACAACTGCACTGCATTTGGGTTAGCCAGTTCCAGCAATCCTGGTAGTGTGCATGCTGGATCACTGGAATAGCTTACCGGGACGCTTAATACAACTGAGCCATAATAAATGTTATTGATTACACCTATACATGATCAAAACATCTACGTACCAAAAAGATATTGTCCAATTTATAAATAACTGTTCCCCATCATCACCTACCTTTATCATCGTCCTTGAGGCACACATCGCACGCCTCGATGATCTGAGCCAGATCTACATGAAGTCCACCTTCAGAGTTCTCTTCTGATATATCAGCTCCTTTGGACTTGATGTAGGCTCTCAGCTCTGAGGCCTATAACATCAGAGAGTAAAATAATTAGCATTAGTGGTTAAATGAAACCTAACAGCACAAAGACTACCAAGCTACATGTATGCAACAGTGTGGAGATGATGTAAAAATGGAGATATAATCGTTTAGCATCATGTGTTTTTACTTATACATGCCATGTCTTTTTGTTTTGAATCACACGAATATTAGCTGCAGTCAGCTACAGGGGAAGGTAACAAACAATAGTTTTAATTTAGTTAAGTTATCAGCTATAATTGTCAAGCAAACAGGGTGCTTTGGGTGGCTTGTTATTTTTTTACCCCTTTTGTTTATTTAGATGTCTGGCTAGGGGCTAGCATTCTCAGCTAACGTTACAACTTTGAGTGCATTTGTAACAGCGTTAGCCTCAAATACATTGAGCTGAAACGGCTAATATCAACTACTCTCGACTAATTTACATAACACTACATAAGTTTAGTGATATAATTACCCATAAGGTGCTTCCACATATGTCACATAACCAGCATGTTAGCTAACAATCAGCACGTAGCTGTCAGCAGCTAAGAGCGGTTAGCATTTTAGCTAGCTAACATGCTAAGTTATTTGGCTGGATAAGTTTCCGCTTATCGACTCATCCGCGGGCGAAACAATGCAAAATGACTTTTTAAAGACATGGGTCGTACCTGGTCTTCTTCCGTAATATCGATAAACGCCGGGACGCTCATTTTAGGTGATTTTGTGAGCCTAGATGATGAAATCCACGCTCCCACCACTGCTGAGACCTGAGCGGAAAAGAAAAGGCGACAGTGCCGGTGAAACTCTTGCTGTTCCGGGTCATGCTATTAAAGCCACAGTAGCCTAAAAGCTGCCCCTGAAGGATGTCTCGTGACTGATGGAGATAGCAGTCCCTCTCCTTACATAGTTACGTTTAAAAACTATGTGTAATTTTTAAAATGTGTACCACTATTATGCACATGAATTATTGGACTTGGAAAAATCCCCTTTAGTGCTGCAGAGCTTCAGCTTGTGCAACCCTTTCCTTCAGAGGTCAGGCATCCTCCTAAATTTTAATAGTCACCCAGACTTCCACCACCATATCCTAATCCTTCATTCTTTCTTATCCAGATATCAATCTCCTCTCTGGGAGATTAACCCTGGATGTCTTGGATGAGAGTTACAGAGGTGAACCTGATCCCCAGGAGAGGTTATCTGATTGAGCTGCAGTCCATCTGTGTGGACCACCATGGCAGGCCTGACCCGGAGCTTTCCAACCCGGAAACACCGTCAGTGTCAGAGGGCAGCACTCTTCCAGCATACACCCGCTGACCTGTGGGTGCGCTCACTGGACCCCTGTACCAAGTGGGATCCTGTGTGTTGTTACCATGGCAGGTCACTTGGTTGATTGAGGTGAGTGGGGTGAAGAGGGTAAGTGGAGCAGGAGGTCACACAAAACTATGTAGTCAGGTTACAAACATTTGAGGTGTTGAGCAGCAGGCTGTGTCCCAGAGGTAAGATACTGTGGAGTGTTTTCCATTTCGAAGCTGCACTGCAGCTCACACTTCATCTGTCACAAAAATATGTATGTTTTAGGGGATTCATTGAGACACATCATGCCATGTCATAATTCCTCGAATGTCTGCTTCTCACATACTTCTCCTGGCAGTTACTGTTAGGGAACTGAACTCTGTTGCATTCAACAGGATAGATACCTTAAAATAGTGTTCTGAGAGGAAATGGCTGATGAAGTGTTTCACCACAGGGCTGGTATGATGCGTCATTCTGTTGGGAAGGCAAGTGCCTGGTACCAAATCCCACCCTCACGCTCTCCCTGCCCTCACATGCTGTCATGGCAAAGAGTTTATAGCCGCTTCTCCACAAGTGTGCTTGTGTAACTCTGAGGCTTTCATTATCTGATTAACAACTGTTGTCAAGTGCCTGGTGTATTTCAAGTCCAGAATTAGAGTTTTGGAGGCTTTGAAGCTCCAGGTGCATGTGAGACATTGTTTTTGTCTTCTTTAAAAGGTCTTTAAAATGCCATGGTGTGTTATGATGCTTAATAGCCTTTATAATATTCATGGCAGAATGTCCTGGAAATAGCATGGCTATTGGACTACAGTGAACCTTTCAACTCCAAAGAGACTGTACCTGGTACATGTATTAAACCAGGATTTAGTCTGTTTTATATCATTCTAAACGTAACCCGGCAATGCAGCCTTCACAAGATGTGTACGTTACCTAGCAGCAGACATTGCCTACGTTTTCAGTAACTTGCACTGTTGTCTGATAGGGTGTTGGTGTATGTGTGCAGAATTCAGTGGAAGAGTATTTGTCATTCTGCTTTTTTCAGGCAGTCTGTCATGAAGTCACAAGTTCCCTCTCTTTTTTTCTCAGCCTTGTTGCAACAGACTCTTATCTAACCCCACAGAATATGTTTGTTTTTATGTGTAAATGCTGTTTTTTTTCACTTGTATTTAATTCTCTGTAAGGTAATGAAAATTCTTCAAGCTGGAATCTTGTGAAATATTTAAAAAAAAAGTTTTCACCTTGTGTTTATAGGCACATATATCGTGTTTA
Source organism: Oplegnathus fasciatus (assembly GCA_003416845.1). NCBI lineage: Eukaryota > Metazoa > Chordata > Actinopteri > Centrarchiformes > Oplegnathidae > Oplegnathus > Oplegnathus fasciatus. Next base: position 373,515 of record NTHP01000118.1, on the reverse strand, counting down.
GTGAATGTGTGTCTGTCTGTGTGTGTTAGTGGATGATCCCACCTCCATATTTGCTAGAACATATTGTAAGATCTTAGAAATATACAAGTGTAATAAAACAAAAGGCTACTACAGATAATCCAAAAGGAATATATATTCATTCACAAATATTTATTTTGTCAATATGCCTATATTGACCTCATCCATGTTTTTTTTGATTGGAAATTACTCATGCTTTTCCTAAACTGCTGGCAAATTGCCTGCTCAGCCTCCTCAAAGATAAATGACTGTGTGTTAAGAGTTAGTTGAGCCCAGGTGTCCGCTTTCTCCCTGTCAGCCAGCCAACTGGTGAGTATCCATGTAAGCCAGTCTCATGGTCATCATCCAACATGGCTGCCTACCTTCCACCCACTAATTGTCTGGTTCCCACAGTTCTGCCTGCCTTCACAATCTCTGAAAAATCCCCTTGCTCAGGCTCATCTATCAGCCAGTGACCTTGTCAGGGTGCATCGCATGAGTAACTTCCCTGCTTCCCTAGGTGGAGCGAATCGCTTGTTAATTACTTCTAAGCTGACCCACCCTCCCTACACACGTACACACAAATGCAGGAAACAAATAAATAAACAAAGCCAAGGTATTAAACTGAGGTTAGTCCAGAGTCCACAGTGGTCCAAGGCATGCAAAATCCCATGGGGCCCTTTTATAATAGACTTTTATTGTGCACAACTGCAGAAATATGTAAATATAAACCCCTCACATACTCAGAAATAGTTAAAAATAGGTTTCACAGCACAGGCTAATTATCTACTTGTACTACATTATCTCAGCTCACTTCTCATATACATGTAGATTTAATTAATTAATTAATCAAGAAAATTATTGGCAGATTAATTGATAATAAAACTGTTTTCATAATTGCAGCCCTAAATAACTCTTCGTAATAACAAACTTGCTCTAGTGAGCTTTTTAGCCTCTTTGCTTTGTAGCTGATTATTTTATGGATCGCATATTAATGGATTTTTTTCTCTGGACTTGGTGGAGACCAAACCAGAGCTAAAAGGAGAGTGAATATTGCACTTACATTTGTCAGGTGGCCAGAAACACGACTTCAAATGAATGGTAATGTTGCTCTGTGTCTGGATTCGCAATTGTTTGCCAACAGGTTAGCAATAACAACTTCATTAGCGGGTAATATATAATATATGTGTGTCTGTCAGTTTGTTTTGATGTTTTTCTGCCCCCTACTGGCCACAAGCCAATTAATGCAGCTTTAACAACACGAAACGTCATTCCAGGTGCATAGAGAAAAATGCCGTAGCCGTGTCCATGCACATAACTGGTGTTACTGAATACCTGTGGTCTACTGTGGAAGCTGCTCAGTCCCTATGATCACTTATCTCCTATACCACCAGATGATCAATCACACAGCACAGCTGCACACCTCTGACTCAGTGAAATTCATTTACAATTTCTTTTGTTCATTCAAATAGAATTTTATTGTTCTTTAATCTGCCTCCTAGATGTTGCTGACTTGGCAGTACTGTAATCTGTAATCTGCAGCGGAAACACGCATGACCAGAAAAAGATGGTTGGTACATTGAATACCACTGTTATCTTGCCGTATCACTTAATGACCAGCTTCATATCATGCCAAAGGCCGCAGCAATCAATCAAAGCGAGTTTGCATTTGTGGCATTGAGCTATCTGAGGTCGTTAATCCCCCTATGTGGAATGTGTGTGCTCTGTTTCAACCTAATGGCAGCAGCAAAAAAAAAAAAGCTACAGTGTTCCAGGAATTCTGATGTTCCTGTCTGGATAGATCGAGTCACTGCAGTAGAACTGGGGTTCTGCTAATGATGAAGTGGTCTCTTGTCATCAGAGGGTGTTTATATTACACGCACTCACAGGCTAGGAGGAGCAATAAGAGTTTAAAAGACACAGTCAAACAAAGAATCAAATTTGTTTCAGTTGGGGATACATTGCACAATATTTGGCTTGAAGCTATACATGCCAGGTCTCAGAAATACTAATTAGAGGCATGTTAAACTGTGTGACCCTTTTGCTTTTGAGATACCATTTAGACCGTTTCATTAGTGCTGATAAATACGATGCTGAAGACAGAGAACAGACAACCATTAAAACTTTCTCAATAATGAATATAATTACTCAGACACAAGACAAATGTATTTTTTTCTCTCACAAAAGCTATACTGTGTTTGAGAGGAATTATTTTTCTAATGTTATTTAATCTACAAAATGATAACTAGCCTACAGAAGTTTAGCATAAAAACTGTTTTTTTATACCAAAGCTCAATATTTTGTCTTCCTGGGATTGAGAAAGTTGCAGTGAAGCGGCATTTCCCTAAAGTCACGTGTCAGAGGTCACCGTTCTGTACTGATTGTGGTAATTTTTACATTTTCCCATCATTGTGCACATACCTCAGAGTCATCCCGTAAACCTTTGCAAGTCCAGCCTCAGAATGAGGCTCAAGGGTATGACAACAGACAGTAACCGCTAGAGATATCTGAAATGTTTTCTGATGACTGCTTACGCCCTGGCCACAGCTGCTAGGGTGTGACAGCGTGGAAGAGGCTGTGGTTTACTGTAAAGAAGTGATAAAGGCCGGCCTTGATGCTGACACACAGGCACCTGCTGGGATGAGACATAGGTTGTTCAGCAAAATTCAACAAAAAACATTTAACACAAGCATCTGTTTTTTAAGACAAGATTCAGTCATCCCATAGTGTCTATTTATACCAGCTTGTGGTGTTTAGTTTGATGGTGACAGTGTGCTGTAGGCTTGTGATGATTTCATTAGTCAAAATTCATACATTCCTCAGTGACCCCCCTCTACAACAGGATTATAATCGTCCACCACTGAATTCACAGTGAGTGACATGTACTGTATAGTGGAATAATTGAAAGCCTTGATTTAAATGTTGTAATTCATGCAGCTTTGCGCAGGTTTTTAAAAGACAAACTATTATCACTTCTATCTTCGGTCTCGAAAAGGTCAACATCGCCTTTTATTTTGTAAAAGTAAACACTAACGCAAATATCTAGGCATGTAAACATAATTTTTAGTTGCTCTTTAACCAATGGCTGACAAAACTATAGGTGGAAACACAAAATGCATAATTGTGTTCTTTTAAAAATAATTAGATACTTAATGTTCTAGATTATTCTACCAGTCAACAAACCCCATTAAAAAAACCAAAACCATACATGGAATCCATCCTACCAACACATATAGTCTGAACCTGATAAAGCTTATTCCTCTTTGCCACAGAGCTCCATTGTTGTTCAAGAACTGTTAAAAACACATCATTGAGCCACACCGTTGGGCTGTGTGACATGTACGTTCATTACACTGTATGTTTATTTTGAGTCAATCCCACATACACAATCCTGCTGCTGTAAATACTCACTAGCGCACCAAATGTGTCTTTATCTTCAGCTGAAAATAGTCCCCTACAAATACACTGTTTACTTCTGTTTGAGTTACATTTGCTGGAAACTACAGTGCCCAGCTGTTTTAGCAAATTATTTAGCTTTTTAAAAATTTGAACTATGTATTTAAGACCCCTTTTTAAAAGTTTACACCCTCAGTGCCACAGATAAGCTAAGATAAAGTCAAAAGGTACTGAGAGACAGACTAACATGGACTAACACAATTTGTTAGCAATATCAAAGATTTTGAATATCGCCAGCCTTTTCCTTTAATAACTGTCATGCAGAAGTCCTTTAGTTTGATCTGAGTGTTAATATTCCTCAGTTGAAACTATTTCCTCTTGCATTTGATCCAGGAGCATCCAGCTTTGAATGTATATGAATACGGCAGAGGGGGGAATCTTGGGTTTGGTCATAGAGGGGAAAGGTGACCATCAACAAGAAGAAGAGAACGGGTGTGTGAAAGATCACTGGACCAGTGTTGTGTCTGACACGTTAACCATGAAAATGCCCGCTCTCCCACAGATCTTTCTTCTCCGTTTCTTATCTCCAGTCTGATATGCAACACTTTGAAGAGTGCTCAGAGATGATACGAGAGAGAATTAAAAACTGACGATTGTTGTGTTTCGTGTGGGTCATAGGCAAGAGGAACAATGTGCATGCTGTTTAAAGCAGAGTTTGATGTTGCCTTCAAGAGAAATTAATTTGAGATATAATCTAAATGTTTCCAAATGTATCCTCAATGTATAAAGCAATGAGTGATGGTTCAAATTGTGTTATCTCAAAGCCTTGCTGTCACAAACTTCCAAATAGCGCTCTGAGAAAGTAGCGAAGGAAGGACAGAGGGATATTGTTCTGCCTGTGTTTTGTTTTAAATAGTTACTATTTCCTAGAGACCACAGGCAGATAGGAGGGAAGAGATGAAACATTATAACACACTGCTGTTGGGTTTATTATCAGTTTGTTTCCATGCCCACACAGAGAAGTGAAGGACTGGGACTTTTTTTATGCCACTGTCAGCACATCGAAATAACACCTGCTGCTCTTTGGCGGTCCTCTCCTGCGGCAGGCTGTTTTGATGATCATATCACAGCCATTTTAATACTGATTAATGAGATTGTAAGAGTTCAAGGGTTCATTTATTTATCATTATACAACACAGGGTTGTATAATGAAACACAAGCTGTAGTCCCTTCATGCTACACACAAAAAACAAAACAAGACTATTTATTATGGTGGAAAAATGCAAGTAAATCATGTCTTTTTAAATTAGATTAAAAGGAAGTGGCTTCATAAACTGTCTATCTTCAGATGCAGTAGCATGAATACAGATGTTTATTAAAATGGAAAAAGTAATTTCTAATTTCATGTGTCCTGCCAGGTCACATATCGGTGTAGTTTATCATGCGTCTCTCTGGCTGAAACAAACCCTTCTCAGTTTTCCTCTTACTCATCACGCTGTAGAGAGTTTGGGCCTTGTGTATGTCTTGTTAAGGGTCAGAGGCAGTATTGACCATTTCCCTTCCCCTGCACAGCGATGTTGTTTTAAACCCTGAGTTAGCCCGAGATTGATCTGAAGAATGGGTGTATTTGGGGACTGCCATCCGTCATAGGGGCTGAAAGGGTTGTTTTCTCCCGGCCCCGTCACCTTTGATGATGAATCCCCACTGAGGACTCCGCTGGGGAAGGCACGGCCAGCATTTGCCTTGGCTCAGAGGCGCTGCCTTTTCCTTCACTCTCTCTGATTTTTGGCAAGATACTTTTAATTGTGCTACAACCTCTTGTACATGTAGTACATTATTTTAGTTTGTGTTTGTTTGTAGTGGGTGGACCGCAGACGGTTTTTCAAGTTGTTTTGGGAGAAATTAATTTTCTTTGCTACTATTTTGAAGCCAGCTACGTGGACATCCTCTGAATGTCTGGGTGTTCCTCGGGGGTACGGGTCTGCCTTTGCACTGGTTTATTTCCCAGAATAGAGTAAGTCAGAGAGCACTTTATCTTCCCCATTACCACACACCACCCAGATGAATCTGTTTTCAGCTTTTAGGGGCATTTGTAAGGTTATGACCGTTGTAATGGTATGTAAGATTGTCATATATTTCCTTGTTTTGTGAAAACTGGAAAAACAGACGATGTTTTATTGAAGTCCTGGAAGGGTTAAGCTGCCAGTGTGCTTGCCAGATGGTCCAATAATTTCTGCTACTTTCTGAAACCAACAGTCCGACATCCACAGCTGACAACTTGTCATATGAACTAGTTCTGTTGAAACATAACCTTACCCTTAAACCTTAATGTTCATGGGATATTTTCGAAATGATTCAGCCTTACATGAACACAGATTACTTAAATAATCTCCCACAAGGGTACAAAGGCTGGACAGTTTTTAGGCCCATGTGTCGCTTCACTGGAATTTTGTATTTGACCTATCATCAAGCTGCTGTTGCTGCTGGTCTAGAATACTGGTTTTTGCATTAGCATCCTGAATGTTCACTGTCCAATCACACTCTAATCAATACACTTAAAACAGAAAAGTCACCAAAACTGGAATCAAGAAGGCTTTGAAAGATACATCAGTGACATTGTGCAATAATGACGAGACAACAGCAGCAGCCTCTGTTAGCGCCACCTCAGCAGTTTTCCAGCTAATTTCATCACTCTCACTAAGATTTAGGCTCTCTCTCTCTCTCTCTCTCTGTCTCTCTCTGTCTGTCTCTCTCTCTCCTTTGGTATACTATTTTTCCTTCTCTTTGACCATTTCTAATGTGTCCCCCCCCCCATCCCCACACACTCACACACACCACTTCTTTTTAAGTTGAATTAGGGGTCACTGCCGTTCATTGGAATCCTAGACTAATATTCCAGATGGCGATGACAAGAACTGGCCAACGTTATTCACCTCCCAGCATCGTCCCTGGTCTTCTATCTCAAATTTGCAGTGGATTTTTAATGCCATCTCGAAATGAGAGTATGATATCTTAAAATGAATCAAATCACTTACAAAACGAATTCACTGGTTGACGGTTTATCATTATGTCATAGTTGTGGCCTAAATGGTAAAGGTGTCCAATGGGCCTTTAGTTCAGGGGTTAAGAAAGTCATTTGAATTGACAGACAGCTTTAGACTTACTTTTGCTCTTTTTGTTCTTACTCCTGTCGTCTTCAGTAAAAGATTGAACTTTAAGCATAATGCCCACATAGACTGCTTCTGCTTTTACAGTAATACCAACAGTGAAATGTGGAATTTGTGGTATCAAAGTTTCAAGACTACTGTGGTCTCCTCACCGGTCAACTATAACTGACTACACTGAACAGTATATTTTTTAAAAAGCCACTGTTTCCAGCTTTTAAGGAAAGGAGGAACCCGACTGCTGATCTGACAAATATAATAATGTTAAAAGATCCACAGCAGCTGTCTTGAATTTATAAGCATATTCCAAGTTACTGCATTCCTGTGTAGTTCCACATTGAGCTAAGCTTGAGTTAAGGTCAAAACCTCTATCTCTTAAGCGCTCACATACACACAAGCACACACAAGCACACACACACACACACA
>NTHP01000118.1:338505-366037 GCA_003416845.1 Oplegnathus fasciatus | reverse complement strand
CACACACACACACACACACACTCACACACACAACTCCCCCTCTCCTCGACTAATAAATAATTATCCTTTTGTGTGATGTGGCTTTGCTCCAAAGCCATGCAGTTTATGCGAGCAGCTTTTAGCAAAACTGTACTATTTCTGAAAAGGGGAAATTCAGAGCATATTTTCGGCGTGTTTTACCATTTTTACACTTGATAATTAATAAGTAATAATTAATTAATCTGTATATTCATTACTTGGGATTCAATACAGCACTTTTTCTGTTAAACATGTCACTGAGAAAAAAAAATCCTCTGATATATTGAATAAAAAGAAACTTAGAAAAGTGAAAAATATAATCTTACCAAAACTGAGATGTTTTCATGTCCTCTGAGTCATCTATTTTTTCACCTCTTCTGTTCATATTGTTGCCTCATCCAATTGGTAACTTATTTTGAAAGTGGGATATGTTTCAAAAAACAAATGAGTCAGAAGAGTCAGAAATGATGATGAACGAATGAGGATGCTCAGGTCAATAGTGTACGGATAACAAAACATTTCAGTTTAGCAGTTTTGTTAAGCTTTGAATATCTGTACTTTTTACTCAGTTTTTACTGGTCAGATATCCAGAATCTTTTGACGCACACACATTGGAAGTTAAATATTTAAATTGTACAAATCTCTGAGCCATAAAAACAATTAATTACCATTTTAATGTGTGCAAACATGGACCTCGGCATGATGAGGACTTTTACCAACCACTCTTTCACTTATTGACTAATACTCATGTAGCTGTTTCAAGCTTTAAGTCCATCAGCACAGTCCTTCAGTTTCAGAGAAATTAAACAAAAACACCTCTCTTTTTCTTGCATACACTTATTCACACAGGCTAACACAAACACTCAATATGAGCAACACTTGAACTTGAACAAAGAATGAAGAGCAACACCCGCTCATGCAAATGTGACGTTAGTCAGAATCCACTCAGAAGTGCAGTCTGTGCTGGCCGGGGCAAGGCAAGGGAGTCATCTTCTTCTCAGCCTCCCTTGCTCCTCCCCCTGTCCAATGAGTTACGCAGTATTTCAGCCTTCAGGAGAGTAAGGAAAGTCAGACATTATAGAGACACAGGGACAAGGCACTGTTGCCCTCATAGACTCCCAAACCCACTGCAGATATCCAGGGAACTTGAGATTTGGCATCATCGCTAATTTATTTGTTTTCATTAATCAGTTCATCACTTGTGGTGGGAAAGATGGGTCCTATAGTGTTTTGTGACCACTGATGTTTGTTTCTGCAGAAGAGTGTGCTCCATGCTTATTGTTTCTTCAGGTAGCGTTTCTGTTAAACTTTCAGGAGTTTATTACTGTGTGACTTTTTAATCTCCCAGCTCTGTCTTCTACTGGAATACCATCACTCCTTCTTTGGACTGTCTCGAACTGCCTTCACCAATGCTGACTGAGCCGTGTGGAGCCATGTCGATGGGGTCAGATGTTCGAGATCTGACCCTCTTACCTCCAGCACCTCCTGTGCCATCCTTGCCAGGAGCTGGTGGTAGCTGTGGGATGTCTGTTGGTGGTGGCCAGTGGACCCAACTGCTGGACCTCCACCCTGGCTCTCCTTACGGCTCCCTGCCCTCCCACCACTCCCTCATCAAGCAGGAACCAGGTTGGGGGACCGCCGACCCAATAGAGGACCCTCACTGTGGACTCGGGGCCTTCACGGTGCACTTCTCGGGCCAGTTTACAGGCTCAGGCCCCTGTCGGGTCGGGGCATTTGGAGAGCCGACTGCAAGTCAGCCAAGGATGTTTCCCAATGGAACCTACCTGCCCGGCTGTATGGACAGTCCTCCTGCAGCCAGGAACCAGGGTAAGCATGCTCATTACCAGTCCCACCCCACCTGTGTCTGCTCTCATCAGCTTAATGTTATGCAGGGGCCATGAACCAATCAATAAAATCCAGGTTTTATTTCAAACCAGTGTTTTTCTACATTTCCTGCTGTATGTGGTCATGATGTGACTCCATGTTTAGGGGTTGTCAACAGTGTTGTGTCTGAGCAGGATGTTATGTGCTGCACTGGGTCATTCTGTCCCATTACAGGAATAAGCTTGACAGCTTTCTGGTAATGCTCCGACAGAGATCTATAACAGTTCCTTTGCACTGGTGTTTACAGAGAAATGAAAGTTTCAGTCACTGGCAGAGTCACAACAGCTGTCATGGCATCAGTATGAATGTATTATTACCTTGTAATACCTTATTTTTCCATTTGTCAAATGCAATGCCAGTAATCATAAACTGTCTAATGCATTCATCTAAAGTTCAGGTACTTTTGCAGGATTCACGTTCAGAGTATTATATGATTCTGAAGCCACAAACTAAAAACAAATGGGTCAAAATTGACTCAATTTAGCACAGACACAATACTGGGTTAACATTACTCACAGGTAGAAAACCACCTAAGTGTTATTTTTTTAATATTATTGTTGGATTATCAACCCAAACTAAATATGGTATGGTCGCAAACTGTTGCAATCTACTCTGTTTTAAACGTACATGTCACTATTTGTTACTGATTGTTAATAATATGTGTCTCCTTGGCAGCTTTGAATGTCATGCACATCGTTTTGTACAACTAACAATACATTTGTTACAGTTTTAGGGCAAAACTTGAGCTTGTCTAACACCAGCAGTGATATAAAAAATATCACTAACACTCAAAGCAACCCATCAGTATAGAATAGAAATTAAAATTAAAGAAAAAAAGTATTTTGCTATAAGAATTCCCAAAACAAAAGCTGAGAGTAAAGTGGGGAAAAAAAATCCATCAACTGTGAATCAAAAGCTTGATTTACTACTATGAACAATACCTCTTGGGATTTAATCCTAGTAGACCTGCACGAAACAGATCACAGGGAGTTAAGCTGTTATTTATCTGGAATTTTAATTTGGAATCAAGCTTCACTTCTGTTTCCTGTGAAGTATTAACATAGATATGATGTCTCTACCCTTACTGTAAACAACGCTCGTGTCTGTTGTCTGTTGGGGCTCATCAGGTCAGAGTTTTAACCCTGTATTTGTATGCCGGTGTGACTTTTAGAAACAGCGTGCAGTGAATCTTATTTGCTCAGTGGAAAGTAGTTTTTGATGAAGTGATAAAATACTTGCCGTAGTGCTCTGCATGCTGTGGGGATTTAAGTAAGAGAGTCATGTGAGTCATTTTTCTCAGAAACTTTTCAACACCCCTGTCGGGCCTGACTCAGGATGCAGCAGCCTGTCTATGCTGCATGTGTGTGCAAAATAAACGTTGCACACACATTGCATGTGCTTGTGTGATCATTTTCAAAAAGCTCTCTCTTCTTTAACTTTCTATCTAATATATATCTAATAATTGCATTAATAGACGTAATAATACTTACTGTTACCATTCCTATAACTGTAATGAAGTTAGCATACATGCAAATCATTACTTCTCGGCCTTGTTTTTTTACTGAGCCTATTCTACAGTAGCTCATCTCAGTCAGTCTGTGGTGTGTTTGCCAAATTTCTTTTTCCACCTGCCATAAATATTGCAACCACAAGGCCAGAGATAGATGGGGGAAAAAGAATATGTTACAAGGAAAGAGGATTTAGTAGTTTAATGAATGTCTCTCTGTGGTGACCCTGCCAGGGACTAAAAGCTACTACCAGGGGGATTCAGATAACTGGGCAGATACTGGAGCCTTTGCAAAGCTTCCCAATGTTACAGTCATTTGCGAGATGGTAATGTAATTACTCGACCAGGCAAATAAGATCATGTAAACTTTCCATTGCTTCTCTTTTTGTTTTCTCCTCTCAGGTTACGGAGCGGTGGGTTTAGACAGCAACCCCAGTTATGGTCACACTCCGTCTCACCACACCCCTCAGCTCTCCAGCCTGTCCTTCAAACACGAGGACACACTGTCACCGCCAAACAACATAGGTAACTGCCTGCATCCTGACGTCTTTTCACTAAATTGACTCGCAGACTGGAGGACTGTCATGTCACAGCAAGGTTATATAAGTAACCCGCCATTTTTCATATCACAACAGAATCGCTGCTATCCATTTTCCTTCATCTCCCTCCGTCTCTGTCTGCACACACATTCATATACGCAGGCATACATAAACACACTCTCCCTCTCTCGCTCTTTAAGCACACGTATGGTTAATGACTCTAGAAATGATAACTTGAGGAAACAGCTTTATGTGACTCTGCTGGAATGTCAAAAACTGTCTGGGGACCAATATATTATATGAGCCTGAAAAGGACCACTGTTTCTTATTGACCCGTTCTCCCTTTGAAACGAAGAGCTGTGCATCTGTGCAGACATGCATGCACAAAAGTGTGCCTATGTCTTTGAAATGAACTGGCATTCATTTTAAAAGTGTTGTTTCAATGTGTTTTTTGTCTGTTCTGATGAAGAGAACATGAAGTAATACCAACATTTTTATACAAGATCATTCTTGGGAAAGTTTCAGCTTAATAATACTAGATATGAAGCTGCTGAAGTAACTTTATTTAACCAAAAATCCCCAAAATTCACTGCTTTTAGCTTCTCAAATGTGAATATTTGCCTGTTTTCTTAGTCTTCTATGATAATTAAATGAGTATATTTGTGTTTTGGAGTGTAGGTTGGACAAAACAAGCTATTTGAATATGTCTGCTTCTGGAAAAACAAGCATTTTTCAATATTTTCTGTCATTTTATAGACCAAAAACTAATCTGTAATTAAGAAAATAATAATGTAAATAATTGTTAATTGCAGCCCTATTAAGAAGCAACCTTTGTATTTTTTTATATTCAGTTGACCAGCAGTACCCAGCTCCTCCTCCCATGTTTGGTTGCCACAATCCTTCAGAATCCTGTCCGAGCAGCCAAGCTCTGCTGCTGAGAAACTACAACAGGTACGATTATCCGTCCCTGCATGCACTTGTTGTTTGTTTGCTTTACTTGACTCCTGTTACCTTCAGTCCCCTTTCGCTACAATTCCACTCCTCCCAAAAGTTTTCAGACGCCTCACTCATCAATTAATGTCAGCTTCTTTCCACTAACACCACATGCAGCTTGCTCTCTTGCTGGTAATTTTTAGAGTGTGAACTCTCTCTGATCCTACACGTTAAGCCCCACGACTGCCTCAGCACTGTCTGGGTTGAATCCTAATTTGTTCTGAGGTTAAGTGCTGCCCACTGGTGCTCAGCAGGCCAAAATAAACAGTGAGTGATCTACTGCTGATGTGTCTGAGTCCACCCTGAGGAAAAATGAGGAGAAAAGTAAAAGAGACAAGTTCCGTGAAAGTGAAAGTTGAATGGGTGAGGGTGGGGGTCTAGTTAAGGCTGGGAACCTGCTCATTTTAACCTCTGAATGTGTTTCCAGCTTGTTTTCATTTTTGTTGCAAAACATCTCAGAGAGTAAATTAGGATGAAATTCTTTGAATGCCGCCCTGCGATGTTGTCGGAGAAAAGGAACATGTGCAACCCAAATACTGGAACAGCAGTTGATAAGAGAAGGGAAGACTTTGCTGTTGTTACAGCTTATGGCACGAACTGGAAACCCTCAAACAAACACAGAGATGTGCACATGCACACACTCCCACATACACACTGCGAACGCATGTCAGATATCAGTGAGCCTTTCCACAGTCTAACATAGCTCAGAGCTGATTAGCGAGCCATCACGATCCTTCCCTCAAGGACTTCTCAAGGAATGCCGTCCAGAATTCCCCCGAAACTGGTTCCCGCCTTTAATGATACTGAGGACAGAGTGATGTCATGCACTGGTCCATGGTGTACTAGGCACGGAGGCACTCACCCCCGCAGAGTGCACAACCGCATCTCCAAGTGTGTGTGTTTCTGTCAAATGTGTGTGTGTGTGTGCACTAGTGTGATCTGCCAAGGTAAAGAATGGCTCAGGGCCCATGTTTTTTAATGAAGCCAGTGAGGAGTGTGGTGGGTGGACAGGATGTGTTAATAAGCGAGAAATTTGGAGTTCCCCCTGAATGAAACATCTCCATTATCCATACAAGGGAAGAGAAATGACAGGAAGGCTGCACAGTAACATAAATATGGTCTGTGTTTTCTAATTTAAGGGTTTCCTAAAAAAATAACTAATTAATAAAGAAAGAAAAACAAAACAAAGACATATACAGTATTTTCCCCATCGTGTGTCATAACCTCTGAGCTAACCTTGTCCCATAACCTTTTAATTTATTAATGTATTAACATATTTTATTGCCTTGAAATGTCTCAAACCAAATGTGAAAAATCTATTTTTGTTTTACCACAAATGTGAAATGCTAATGGCTGTGCTGTGTGTTTCACTCAGTGATAACCTGTACCAAATGGCATCTCAGCTGGATTGTGTAACGTGGAACCAAATGAACAGCCTGGCATCTTCCATGAAGAGGTGAGCCTTTAAAAAACAAAAAAACAAAAATTAAATAACACGCTGTAGTCTTCAGTCTTGACCAGTGTTTGTGGTGGTGCAGAGGAGGAGGAGGAAGAGGAGGATTTGACCAGATGGCTGTTGGCCTGCTGCCTAGAGAAATCAGGAAGTGGAGAAGAGCATATTCATATGTGTGTGTATATGTGCGTGTTTGTGTGCAGTCTTGTACTTCTGTTGCATGTTTTAAAGACTAACTTGAGTTTTTGCAAAGTGAGGACACTTTAAGTGGACCTCCCTTCTTCAAGGACTTGGTTTTAGAGTGAAGTCATGTTGAGGATAGCTATGTAGTCGCAATGGTTGAGAAGTCTGTCTCGCTTTTGGCTTCAATGTGGTTTTACCCTTGACCATTTTAATTCGGACTTGATGAACACAATTTGGCAGGAACCCTTTCTACCGACCATATCTACCTGCCTAAGCTATCAAAATATTTGCTTCGCAGTTTTGCACTCAAAATGTTCAGTGTTTTGATTAATTTTTAATTTTCTCCTGCCCGGAAGTGGCCATGCAACCAGCTATGACAGCGAGCCCACAGCACCGCCTCCACCCATGCTTGTCAGTGCCCAGTACCACATACACACACACGGTGTCTTCAGAGGACTGCAGGTTAGCCAGAGTGAACACACATGCAAGCACAAAATGCACACACACACACACACACACAAACATACAGTGAATAAATACACAAAGTGAATTTCTCTACTATAAAGGCCTCTCTTTTCTCCTTATTCTCTTTCTTAAAGGATGTTCGACGGGTAGCTGGTATTGCTCCACCAGTTGTGAGATCATCAGAGGGAAACGAAAAGCGTCCGTTTGTATGTGCTTATCCTGGCTGCAGCAAGAGGTACTTCAAACTGTCGCATCTGCAGATGCACGGCCGCAAACACACAGGTGAGACGATGTGACTTATACCCCCTTTTCCCTGCCCGGACCTCAAACTGCTGCTTTGAGAAATTCATACAGACTGTTAAAGCTCAGTTTGAAAAAGATAACATAGAGGCAGTGTATTCCAAGGGAGAAACAAGTGTTTTGATGCCCAGGTTTGAATGTGTGTAGCTGTGTGAGTAGACTGATAAAGATGAATAAAATCACATAAATGATGATAAAAGGTAAAGTGTGCCTTATGGTACACGGTATGGCGCAGATGTGAAACTGAAATCTTGGACTTTGGGTGATGATGATGATGATGATGATGATTATGATGTTGTTGATGACGATGTGGGTGGTTTATTTTGTAGGAGAGAAGCCATACCAGTGTGATTTCACAGACTGTGGCCGCAGATTCTCTCGCTCAGACCAGTTGAAGAGACACCAGCGCAGACACACAGGTACACCGGTGACAGCTAATGCTTTAGCTACCATTTAGGACACTGATAATCTCAGTATTTTTTCCTGGGAATTCGGAAGTTTTAGAAACCTGGGGGACGGGTGTGGGGGTGGGTTATTGGAATCATAACCTCATCATTTCTACAATCCTGGCCACAGCCTTGGTTCCCTCTCTCACTTCTCTTTTTATTCATGCCTCTCTCTGCTTTCTTTGAAGATAGATGCCATCATCATTGTTACAAAACAGCAGTAATACTTGCACAATATCATTTATATCAGTGCAAGAATACCACAAATTACAGCTTCAGAAATCACCTGTCTGACAACAAATTAATGTTAACTCTATGTTGCTGTTGCCATGTAAATTTGGTCTGCTGCAGCAGACTCCTTATGTGTTCAAATATATGACCAAACATTGAAAACAAGACATGTTTCATTAATTTATTTGATTAATTGAGATTATTGTTTATTTTCTTCCAGTGGTTCAGGACATAAAAGGGCGAATTAATTATTATGTGTGAATTATAAATGATTTGAATCTAAACAGTGACTTTTCTTTCATTAGAAACTACACACAAAAATGTGTTGAAACTTTAAAATCTCCCTTAACAGTTTATTTTGAAATGCTTGCTCCATGTACTCATATATTTAAACCTTTGACCCTCACCCCACCCTCTTCTCATTTCTGTCTCTGCCACCACAACAACCTTTGCATCTCTTTGTAGGAGTGAAGCCCTTTCAGTGCGAGACGTGTCAGAGAAAGTTTTCACGGTCAGATCATCTTAAGACGCACACTCGGACTCATACAGGTAAAACAAGTGCGTATACCTTTATTTTCTACCTCTCCATTCTTCTCCCAGTGAGATGTTTTTTTGTTAAGATGGTCCCCTGCCTTCAGTTCATGTACAACAAAACACAAGCTTGCCTCCCAAGAGCTGAATTCACTCTAAAGCAACGATTTCTCTTGTTTTTCCTTGTTTGTCCCCTCCATGTCAGGTGAGAAGCCCTTTACCTGCCGCTGGTCCAACTGTCAGAAGAAGTTTGCCCGCTCTGACGAGCTGATGCGCCACCACAGCATGCACCAGAGGAACCTGACCAAGCTGCAGCCTGCCATCTGAGCAGCAAGAGGAGGAGGAGGAGGAGGACAGAGAGGAAGGTGATAATGTGTTGTGCCAGCTAGTAGAGAAAGATGCTGGAGCCTCGTCAGTGGTTATGGTGCCTTGCCAGACACGCCAAAGTGGTCGAGCACAGCTGATGGCCCCCTCCAGCCGGCCAACGTCAAGAGACTCTGATGATCCTCGAGATCTTCAAGATGCGCCTCAGCTGGCACTCGTTCTGGTTATTCGACATTAAAACTCAGACTGAGAGAGTACAATACTACAGTAATTCTGAGCCAAGAAGGAGATTTTTTTTTATGTGAGATGAGGAAAATGTTGATACACTATTTTGGATATTTTAGTACACTTGCACTGGCTTTTTTTTTTATTGTTAAAATTGTGTCACCTTGAAAATTTGCTGGACAATGTAAACTGGATTTAGGAGATGGACAATGTGTCTTTTTTTTTGTCCATTAAGTTGAACACAGAGAATCTTAATATTCTTACAGTATACATGATACTCACCAAATTGCTTTGTATATATGTGGTGTATTTGCTTACCTTTATAGACATTCCTTTTGTATTTTCTATGTTTTTTTCCATAAAATGTTGATTCACATCATTGTCAAGGCCAAGAGTGTGTGCTTGTGTGTGTGTGAGAGAGAGGGAGAAAGAGGAGGTGTTGGTGTTGTCAGGTTAAGAGGCCACCTATGAGTGGTGGTGGGATAAGGGGATGAGGGGAGGGGGGGTGATAGACGGTAAAACAGCACCCCACTGTGACTCTGACAGGGTGCAGGTCTCACCCTCCTAAATCTCCGACACACATCTTCATAACTGGGAACATCTGGAGCCCGGTAAATCTCATTAGAAAAGACACATACCTCAGTGTCAGCTGGCTGTACTTCACTGACTGCCCCCTTCTGCATAGGCTGGGCCCCATCGCACACACACACAAAAGCACACACACTCAAATCCCTATTGTAAATAATGGCCTCCCGTTTACAATGGCATTTTACATCCTCGAGCCACATGATGGCAGTATCAGCCTTTACAGTCCAGCAGATGGTACTTGAGCTGTGAGTGCTAGAGTGTGACTGAACCCATAATACTGCTTACTGCTTAGTGTGTACTATACACTCCATGTCCACTTCTGTCTCGCCCTTAGTGGCACCGAGCGGCCACGATAAATATGTTAAAATCAACGAAAGTGAGAAACAGGAAGGCACGTTCATACTAGTGCGCTCTGGCCCATCAAATATACATGATGTGGATGGAGTTGTGTGTCAGCTTGTGTGCCAGTCTATAAGGGATGAGATGATTCAGCTGCAGCAGGTATGTTAATAAAACATGACTCAGTGCGGGAAGAAAGAGCTGTTGCATGGCTCTGTGGGCTAATGATGTCACATACCTGGAAAAGCAATGTAAACACGCACATACAAGCATGGTATATTTAGCTGCTGGCTACATGTTCACACATGGAAGCCACAGCGCACGTTTACTGGAGGCATTTGCTCATACTCAACAGAAACACACATACAGCACGCACACACACACATCTGCACCTGCGCAGCAGATCTCGACACTTTCCAAACTAACAGAAAGATTAAAATGCCGCTCTCCTATTTCAGGGTCACAGACCGCTCATTTGAAGTGGTGATTCAGGTTGTTTTCCAATCCACTTAATGGCTGTGAGATAGTATCTCTGTGATGTTCTGTTTTTTTTTCTGCTTCTTAATCCAATGCACTTTGATTAAGAAGTGCTTCTCTTTGTTCTCTCTCTGCAGGGGCGCTGGGAAGCGGAGGAAGATCAGAGGGACAGCGGAGTTGAACATTTTACTCACTCCAGTTCATTCTTAACTGGAGACTGCCATGGCTGTGTAGAGCGCGAGGGAACCCGTGCTTTAAACGCCGTGCCATCATTATCACACACACACTCAAAGAGACACTGACCTCAACCTCTGCATTGATCTACCTGATCTACATTCCTTCAATTGATTGAGAAAGTTTCTGATTGGACATAGTGGGAGCAAGTGTAACATCCGATAACACAACAAATGTCTGCACTCAGACCCACTCTGCCAAACGTTACCACCAATCTGAATGCATGAACACACACACACACACCCACGCACACACACACACACTCACGAGCACACACGCCACCAGATGCCCCCTCAGCTGTACTGCTGGCTGTTTGCCTTTAAGGGGTGTCAGCGTGGGTAATCTCAGGTGACGTACACCTGGTAACGCACAGCCCAAGACATCTGTAGGACAGCAGGCCTGCTAGCTTCACAGCCTCCATACCCATGTGCAACCCCCCCCCCAAAAAAGGTTTCTTTTTGAATGCAAGTGTGATATAACCTCACTGTCACAATGTAAGCCAAGAAACAAGCAAAGTTCATCCTATATGTGCAAGTTCCAACCCTTTCTTTCTTCATTCTTTAGAATTATTTTGAATAACGAGTCTTTTAATTTACTTGGTCTGATTAGGAGTGATATTATTTTTCAAAATGTCGTTCAGCGAAGTCCCAGGTGCATCTAACATCACTACAAAGCTCCTGCTGTGGGCCAAAAAGACGTTATTTAACCCCCGGGAGCAGCAAAGGTCAATGCACATGTAGCACACAGAGGCCTCGATGAGCCCCGAGGGACTGCTAACAAGGTCAAGGCCCCAGAGAGGAAACTTAACGGGGTTACAAGGAGGCCTGCTTGCAAAAACAATGCTACACCAACAGGAGGCGCTGTCAGGGACTGTTCAGATGTTAAGTGAAGCATGTTCTTAGTTGTATTCCCAGACAGCATCCCCCCCTCCCCTCGGGCTAGCTCTCTTGTGCAGAGCTGCTGCTCCACAGTCTGAGGGGCCTAGGGGTTCTTGGGGGTATTCCCTGTGGTATAGCAGGGAGCCTGAGGGGCTCCGGTGTGTAGGAGCTTTGGGAATGCAGAGGCCTTGGGGGGCCTGGAGCTCAGATGGGGCCTAGAGGGTAAACTTTCTCACTCAGGGAGCAGAGATGGAGCAGATACAGAAAGACAGCAAGGGGAAAACACCTTGAGAGGAGTCTGTCAGATATGCAGGCAGCAGCCGGGAAGATCCCACGAGGGTACACAGGCACAGAAACACAAACACACACACACGCGAATGTATACTCTAACCCAAAACCAATATGTAGGCCAGCAGATAGAGCTTTTCAAATATTCCCCTCACTCCTCATCCGTCCTGTCTTTCATCTTCTCCTCTTTTCTCCCTCCTGCTGTCTCCTCTCTTCCGCTGTAAGATATTAATGCCTAACAGGATTAGATGTGTCTCTATCATGTGAGACACAAGATCACAAACCAACCCAAGCCCCCCTGGGGAACAGTGGGATTGGAGGGATGAAACAAGGCCTCCTCTCCCCTCTCCTCCCCTCCATCCCAAAGGTATCCAGATGCTGGGACGCGGGGAGAGAGGACCAGAGAAAGGAAAGAGACAAATGTTGACAAATGGAGCGAGAGAGGCGTTTTGTCCAAAGATATCAGTCTCGCTGGGATAGGATTGTCTCCACCCTCACCGCCATGAACTCCAAAACAACTCCACTGTGGGCCACTTTGCCCGTCTTTTAATTAAAACTTGAAAAGTTTCTGCGTATGTCATATAAGATATGCAGCGGCCTGTCAGAATGAGTGGGCGACTAAAGCAGCGAAGCAGCCGTGTAAAAGCTGTTTGAAACTGATTTTGAGTCATCCTGACCTCAGTTCAAAGGGCCCCCATTACTCCAGAGGCACTTACAATTAGTTACCAACTCACTAGGTTTATGGTTCCTAAATTGAAATGTATTGCTCTTTAAAGCCTTCTCCCTAATTGTGTAGTCATTAATGGCCGATTCCGTATCTACACTGTGTTGATGGGCACATAAAAACTCATGATGATAGACGAGCACAAGTGCAGTTGTTAAAAAGAGAGGAGGTTGCCTCTCGTTCTGTCTCATCACCACTAGGAGGAGTAGAGTCCCGTGATGGGAGAGGGGGAGGGATGAGCACTTTCTCTGAGATGACATGAAAGATTGATGGATTCCTTCAAGCTTCATTGTCTAGAAGTAGAAACATGCGAGGTGCTGAATTAGCCTACATTCATATGACACGCACATACGATCACACAGCCTGCACGAACACAGACACGATGGTCTGCGTATCATCAGAGCTGTAGGCAGCGTTTTAGAAAAAATGAGGTCATAAGTCCAAATTCATCCAATGCAGAAGATTTTGATCACACACGAGAAAGAGGGTCTCCACATTTTTGTCTTATCATTTAGATTTACTCACTTAACTGTTAACTTATATTTTCCCCTATCTACACAATGGTCTAAATGCTGCTCTCTCCACACTGCCAGGAATAAAATTCTGATGAGAAATCCTGAATACTTTACTTATTGCCCTAAAAGTAGTCACATTTAAACATACTGAGTCTTAAAACACTGGAAAGACCCTGAACTTTCTGGTCATGGGCTCGTCTGGATGGATGATTCTGAAAAACTTGAGCCGTGTTTTAGGAGTACAAACTTTTTTGCGGCAGCTTTCATTTGAGGAGCCTGGGACAGAAGACAAAGTTCTTTGTGTTCAATGTAATGTAAGAGGTTATGTTCATGTCCAATGTTTCACCTCTGCAACAGTATCGTTTGGTGTCCATAAGAGCTGGGAACTTGCATGTGCATGACATAATCAATAACACAAGGAACTAGCTGGAATCAGCCTATAAGATACCCTCATGTGGAAGATTTTGACTGTAGGATGTAAATTCCGCCCTTTAGGTTGGTAAAACTGCAAATTCCCAGAAGATTAGAGAGGACATGACTTCATATTACTATATATAACTACTAGCATACTGAAAAGTAGCAGTAATACTCCTAGTTATGATGATGATAGCAATAATAGAGATAACAATGTTATTATTCTTAATGTTGTGCACCATAAAGCTCCTCAGTGGGCAGTTGCAGTATGTATTTGGCTCATTCACTGTTAATTTGACCTCCAATGAGAAGAGAAAGGGAGAGCCTATCCCCTGAGCTGTCATGTTAAGGCAAAGATTCATATAAACTTCCCATTCAGCTTGGTAAATACAAAATGTTTTGTCTAAAGAGCTCAATAATGAACCGAGACTTTCTTTTGCTATTATGCATGTTATTATATAATGGGCAGAAAGCCTGTTATGAAAGCCTCATGTCCCAAAGATCATTACAAACAACACCCTGGGCTACAAATCCCCAGGGTAGAAGGAACAAACACAAGAGATAAAAGACAAAGATGAGGGAGCGCAGATATATTCAGATGAAAAATAGGGCATCATGATGATAAGAGTCAGAGAGGAGCAGGGGAGTTGAGGGGAGGAGATGCACTGTATAGTTCGTTATGCAGGCAGTTTAATTGTAGTAGTCATTTTGGGTTTGTTGCTGTTAATTACTGATATGAAAATGGCAGTGTACTCTTTAAAAGGAGATCGTTGGTGGACGAGACTAAGTGAAAATTATACTGGATGGGGGNNCATAGTCTTAGACGTTAATATTCTACACTTTATGACCCTCCTCTCCCACTGTCTCCACCCTGTTCTCACCCAGAGGGCTCATTATTATCAGTGGAGAGGGGTTGATCTACGCAGACACTCATATGAGAGCTGTCTGAAGGCATTACTGTACACACACTCCCCCAGTGTGAATGATTAGGAACCTATCATAAACAGGAGGGGCAGGCTGTTAAACATGACCGTGAGGCAGGCTACACAGATAGTCCATGTGCCCCCATCTTGCGCAGGCAAACACATTTGGTTCTTTTACATCTCTGTGCACCACTAACACTCATCCACCTCCACTCACACATTGGCGCAGACACACAGATGCACCCTGACACATGACAAACCTCATATGCTATTTGGAGGAAGTACATTGAGCTACTTAGTGTTTTGGGTCTCCCGATTATTCAAATGTATGATGCAAGGCTGACCCCACACTCTTTAGCAAGGCAACAGAGCGATCATCAGATTATCTAATGGACATTACAAAGACCCAAAAATAACTAAAAACTTCAAACGTCACCACAGGCAACACCTCCACTTTGAATGTTCCTCAGACCAGGAGCTTTTGCAGAAAGAAGGAATTCATCTGAAAAGAAATTTGTATTCTTGGATGATGCCGTACAAGTGGAGCCACGCCAGTATTTGGTAACCTATTTCTGCAAATTTTTGTGAAATGACCATTGTTGTTGTCATGTCGCCCTCTTACAAAGTTATTTAAATCTGGAAAATGTCAAAGAAATTTATATAGAAGTAAAAGTATCAAACAAAACCTGAATATTTCATCGCTTTCCAGACAATTTTGCCATACGCAGTCGTGGTCTGAGAGTGTTTGAAGAAGGTCCTACATCATAACAGAGTAACACAGCCCACACATACATCGCCCTGTCCCTTGTTCCTAATGAGCTTTATCGCATTGGTCCCGCTTGACTTGTCTTGCTAACTGGCACACATATATCCATATGTTCCACATGAGCAAGCAGAGGGGACAGGCTGGGTGGCAGGGCTGCTTTCTCAGTTACATCTGAGAGTTTTACTGCAACAGCCAGCAGCAACAGCAAGTCAGCTCAACTCCATCTCTGCTGTGCGTGTGTGCAGACTGTAATTAGTCATGGGAAGTGTTAACAGCATCCGCCTGTTCCTGATGTTCAATGAGTCAAAAGTCGAATACAGACTTGAACACGGCCTATGCCCGATACAGCTACCTGAGATACAGTATGCCCATGCGAAACTTTAAGTACATGCAGTACGCATATACAGTACATGCACTGGGACTGACAGCAAGTGCGAGAAGAACCAAGTCAGACAAAAGGGAAAAAGACTACCAAATAACTCAAATGCACAACAAAATGGGAGCCTGATGTCCTTTGCCAGACAGCAGAGGCAGAATGAGTGAGAGTATCAACAGCAGGAGCTTAAGAAGGAAATAGTGAGAAAGTAGCTCAGCGTATCAGTCTGGAAGGCTGAAAGGGTGTTTAAAGTATTATGTGTGGTAGGGTGGAAGCTGATTGCTGCAGACTGCGAGTGAACGGACAAAGCGTTCACCTGTACCGATGTTCTTTAACAGCAGGGAGACAAGGAAAGTAGGACGCTGCTTAATCTAGACAGGAAAAGTCCAGTCTTGTATCTGTTACCTAGAATGATTTATATTTAGACTGGATTCTGAAATTATGATAGAACATAACACAAAGCTGTATTTAAGGCTATGCTGATGCTTTAACTGCAGTGTAAGGTGGTATTAGACAGACAGATCCACAAGAGTGAAATAATTCAGATGACTAAAGGAACTGTTGAACACACTGGGAAATTAGCTTATTTGTTTTCTAGCCTAGAGTTAGATGAGAAGATCATTACCACTCATGTCCGTAAGCTAAATATGGAGCTACTGCCAGCAGCCTGTTAGCTTAGCTTAGCACAAACACTGGAAATGGAGAGAAAAAACTAGCAAACTCTGTCTGAAGGTAACACAATCTAAAGCTCACTAAGTAATACATTATATCTTGTTAGTTTCATTCGTACAAAAACCCAAATGTAAAACAACGTATTATTGTTTTATCGGGGGTTATGTGGTGGACCTTGTCTTGGCCAGGTGCAGTAATGTCCGGGTCACCCTGATTTGCCACAGAAGCAGCAGACACTACAGGAAGTTACCTTTGACCAGAGCCAGGCTAGCCGTTTCCCTCTGTTTCCAGTCTTTGTGCTAAGCTAAGCTAACCGGCTGCTGGCAGTATTGATCTTCTTTTCTAACTCGTGGCAAGAAAAGCGAATAAATGTATTTCCCAAAATGCTGAACTTTCCCTTTAAGCTGCCTCCGGGAAAAGACAGCATATTTATTGTAGACCATATTTAAGTGTTCTGTCTCCATCCTTAAACAGCAAGAGAAATGATTACAAATTATACTTTATGGTTTGGTAAAAGTGCACAACGGCGCCTCAGGTTTCCTCCCAGCTCAATGATGATACTTTGCAGCTTAACAAAACAAAATATACAATACTTTTTCTTTTTGTTTTTATTTCGACACATTTCATGAGCATGTGCAGTGTGGAAAAGGAGACATGTTGATGTGTTTGAGCCCATGTGTGATGTGGACTATTAATGCAACTGAGGTTTGGGACAACAAAGCACAACAGAAAAATATGAAAAGGAGAAAAACGGGTTTTGAGTTACATTAATTTGACTAAAAATTACGAGACCCTCAAATTCTGGTCTATGCTCCCCGTCATACAAACTATCCATTAAACAATACAATAAATGTGATAAAAAAGGCAAAAGATGAATTTCTGATGTTCAAAAACACCAGGCTGATACAGTATATACAATGCCAAATGTAGTGGGAAAAAAAATTTGGTACATCCGATACAGAAAACGACCTTGGAGTGATGTAACAGGAAGCAAGGAGTCATGGGAGAGGTGAGGAAACTTTTCTACCCTCCTCTTAACCTTAATTAAATCAGACAGTTGTAGACTGGTAAACCTCAAATGTAACATCAGCAAAGGTCAATAAAAATGTAACATGGAGCATACCATCGGCTTTAAGTATACCAATAAATACATTTCAAACCAAGTATGAAGAAAAAAAATCTTTCACAGGCTAAACTAAAACCAAACACGTGCAAAAACCATGCCATTAAATCAGTTAATTAACAGTTTTTAAAGCACTTAACTAATCCAAAAAAAAGAAAGAAAACATTAAAATAATTTGGCCAGGAAAACTGTAAACAAAGAAACATAATTTGTGTCTTATTTAAAAAAAAAGAAAATTCTAGCTGAACACTGTATTTCTCTCAAACCTAAAGTTCAGAAGGTATTTGATAAATAAATTAAATCAGCATAAATGTTCTCCGCCGTAGTTTCACATTAACATTGCTATCAAAAAACGTTCCCGTATCTGACAATTCACGTAAAGCTCGGCATTCAGCTTTGACAGGTTTTAGTAAAGACTATCTACACAGATCTCTGAGGCAGCGACGCCGGCGATGCGGCTGGAAGGCACCATCGATGGAAAGCAAGTCCACCGGGTCTGGCTTTGCTCCTGAATGTCAGAAACAGAACCGTCGATAAAAAAAAACGTTAGATGGACCCTTAGTGTTAGTGGCAGGACCGACCCTCATCGCTCCTCTTGTTTGGTATCTACAGTGTCGGTTTACAATCCAACACACTGTCCCGCTATTGTGAGGAAAGGATGGAGCGGTGGTAGCGGTGGTGAGAGGAGGTGCAAGAGTCTGTGATTCCGTCTTTGAAGACAAAGATGTTCACGAACCCTCCTCACACAAACACATACACGCACACACACGTCAGAAGCCGCACTTGGAACTCAGAGCTCGTCATGGTTCTTGGTGAGGTCCTCTCCGTAGTTGGTGGCCTGACTTCCCACAAACATGTTCCAGTTTTCAAGGATCTCCTCTTTGGTCAGCATCTGGTCCTGAGACGGGGGGGGCAAGGGAAATGCAAGATAAGTAAGCCTTATTCTAACGACATTGAATATATTAAAATATGTGAAAAAAACATAAAAAAATGTGTTTATTTCAGGCCATGGCCACAGCATTGATGACTGAAGAACACACTGATGCAGCTGAAACAATGTACCTTGTCCTGGTCAGACTCGTACACCAGGTGTCTGGCCTCAGCTTGGGCGTGGTCGTAGTCTTGTGGCATAATCCAGTGGCGGATTTCGTCCTGGTCCATCTTACCATCTTTGTTAAGGTCTCGGAAGTCAGAGAACTGTTCCCTCTCGGTCTTGACCCAGTCCGGCTCTGGACCCCCGTCCTCATGGGCAAACATGTCGGCTGAAACAACCAAGGGCCGTGACGTTAGCACAGGAGTGGAGACAAATGAGAACAATGGAATTGACAAACTTACAGTTTCAAGTTAATGTTTGCAATTAAAAAATAATGTACAAATATACTTATATGATCCCCTCTTAAATGGAAACCATAGTGGGCAGACATATTTGTATTGCTGATCTGATATTAAGTTGAGATCTCTCAGATCATCTTGGAGTGCTCTGCAAGACTAACACTAAAACTGGACTCTTCCCCTTGGAGTAGTTTTCCAGAGGAGCTGAGGATAACTGCAAATTGTTGTTGAAACCTTAGTGATGCACCATATTTATTATATTCTGACTTGTCAGTTTACACTACTAATTTTCACTATATGGTTTTATTGCATTAATGCTGCTGTTGTTATTTGTGTTTTGTTGAATTTGTTTAAAAATTAATGACTTGATTGAATTAATTTGAATTCATTGCTTCAACTTACCAATATACTCATCTTCATCCACATGCCCGTCGCCGTTCTTGTCAATGTCCTCCAGGGTTTCCTGCATTCACAATGAGTTAGTGATGTCATTAAAGGGAGACACAAGGGTCAACACTAGTGGAACTTTCACTCTGAGTAATAAAAGAGAAACATGTCGCCTCAGGCAGGACGGATGAATGTATGAGGGTCAGCTTACAGCTAGGCTGGCAGTCTGACACGACAATTACAGGGTCCCCTGCTGATGAGAGCTAAACCCTCCACATTAAAAGGTGATATACACTTGTTTTTAGCAAACAATTGGCTTTTAAAGCCCTGGCAGATGGTTTTCTCTCTCACATCCTGGATTTGACAGAGTGTGAATTTGACTAAATGGTTACTTAAAGGCTTGCCGTGTGAGCTGATCATTAGTTAATAACCACACACACATGTACGGTAACTGCAATGCATCTGGGCATACCACATGCATGGAGCTACATGAATTCAAATCACTGTATGCATCCCTTCCTGCAGGTGAGAGGCCCTCTCTGAACCCTGCTGAATGATTAATAGCCATGTAGCTTCTGTAGTCCAATAACTGACTAATAATAAACAAGAACATCCACCCATCCATTTTATATACTGTACCCACTTAACCTGTGAAAGGTTGTGTGTAAACAAGAAGAGATCTTCATTAAAAATATAAAACCTATAGACCACTATAGACCTCTTTAAACTGTTCTGTACATTTCAAAAGCATGTGAGAGACACATGAAAATCACACTTATCTATTCTAAACATATAACTTTAAGTTCAGTAACATTCTTGTCATAGTTTACTACTATGGCTAACACTATACAATAGGGCAGGATGACAAAACTCAGTTTATTGGATTGCCAACATTTTGAATCTCTCACCGATATAAATTTACTCTTGTTGCAGTTTGCAATAAATAAATAGTCTTAATCCCACATCATTAAACCAGGAATAGATGCGACAACCAATGGCATCTAACCAGATGTCCAACCAACCAGTCAGCCCAAAGTCCAGAATCTTCCACAGGTCATACTGTAATTAACCTATACAAACATATAAAAGACCAGCAAGAGGAAGGAAATGTAATGTTGTATTAAAAAAACCCCTTCATCATTGTTGAGATAAATGTGACAATGTGTTGCGATATAGAGTTTTTAATCGGCCTTAATGTGATTACAGCAAAGCAGCCGTAGGGGAAACCAGAGGACACTCAACGCCATACATAAAAAATGAATGGCAATTAGGGTTAAATATCTAAATTCTAGATTAAGATTACCACTACAAGTATTGAGATATTTCGGCTGGAAGAATCTATGGTCTTCATAACACCTCAGATCAAAAGCAAACAGTTCACCAACCTGCAACTATGTTGGAGGCTCTGTGGCAACCTGGAGGAAATATACTTGTGTTTTCTAAAGTCTTTCTGGGACAATGTAAATGCAACCATTGAATGATGTGGGCAGGTGGTCCGTGTTTTTTTCACTTTACAATGCACTGCAGTGGAGGTCTCTGGCCTCTGAAAGCAGATACCTGCAGGTGGATAATGTGAAGCCGGGCATTTAAACAGAGTGCTCCGTTATGTGAATGAGTGTGTAGGTGTACAGTTGGCACTGACTTCATGTTCCTGCCTGAACCTGCACTACCAGCTCCATCAGCTATCTGTCCTGCTAGCCTGCAATCATGTCCTTTCTAAAACTGTGAAGTATCTCTTCAAATCATTTTTTCTCATATGACTACATATACCATCAATGACTCTTTGTTGCACAGTTGTGTGAAAGATCTAACCCCTTACTATTGAGAAGAAACAGGCCTCTTATTAGCTTCAGCCAGATTCACCACAATCAGTGAAGACGCCCCCGGCTGAACAGTCCTTTGGTAACATTCGGTGACATCATAAAAATGAGAGATTAATAATTAACTCTGTCAAATGGGTAGTACAACTTTTATGAACAGAGCAGCATAGTGCATCACTGCTAACATTTGCCACGCAACTGTTCCATGAAGCCAAATTTATATTTAAAGATCGAGTCTTAAATGGGACAGTCGGTCCATCCCACTGGGCCTGTTCCAAAAAATATAGAAACTCAATCATTTCCTGGCCGAGTTAAAATTTCATCAAGGAGTTATCCAAATGCAGCACATTTATCCAAGTAGCCCATCGGATTAAATCACATGGGATAGCAACTCAGATCCGTTCCTGTAATTAAATAATATTTCTTAGTGGACAGACAAATTAGAAAACTCTAAATTTAGGGGACTTTATTTTCTCCTACACGCAACTCTGAATGTCTAACACTGTGCTTAGTGTACCTCACTACCCTGCCCCTTTCTAATCATACTTAATTACCCTGTGGTCACATAGAGCTTACCAGAACCACAGTGTCCTTCATGTGTTCGAACTCCTCAGGGTGGAGGAAGGATGTGAACTCTTCTCTGTCCGCTGCCAGGTCCCCGTTCAGATCAGCTGTTTTAAACCTCCTCTCATCACGAGGAAGCATCTTCTTGAAGCTGAACTGGTCTGTTGCATCCTCAAACTCCTCCGGGTTGGCTGAGAGGGGGAATTAAAATCGGGTTACTGTCAGGCATATAAATACCTATGTTGTACTTTAATACTGTATGTAAAAAAACCCCACACATACAGAGGTAGTATCCATAAGTGGCTTGCTTGTACTCATCCCATGAAATCTTGTTGTCTTTGTTCAGGTCATAATCTGTCCACACCTTTGCCACATTCTCGTACACGTAACGCTTCTGTACGCGTTTTATCCAAGCCTTGAGCTCGGCCGTGGTGATGTAGCCGTCGGTGTCGCTGTCTATCCGGTCCACTATTTTACTGAAAGGCAAGAAAATGAAGACAGGGAGGTAAAGATCAAATACAGGCGCAAATATGTGCCACCTCATCTTTATTTTCAAGGAGAATTGACAAGCACAGACTTCTTTCACCTCCAAACCACTGATGAGTTGTCCAACATACAGGGAGCTGCTGCACATACCAGCAGGCAGGAGAGCAAAGAAAACCAAATAAATAAATAGTTGGAACCAGCTTTACTATTCGGGATGTGGCTTCAACGAGCCTACTCTAGTAGGAGGAGCAGGAAAACCCATTCTAGTAAAAGTGTAGCTGTGGTGTGTATTCTTAGACCTGGGTTGCCACGTTGTGATGTTACAGGGGTCCTCCCACTTTCACCATCACAGGAAAGGAGTTTTTCTTTTAGGGTGGGAAAACCCATTTAGCCAACGTGTGTTACATGGTGCCAACTTGTCATCCAAGCAACAAAAAAACACAGACATTGAAGTGAATGAGGGAGCGCGCAAACAGAACGACGTAGCACACTGAAGTTAGTGACAGCAGCTCTATATGAAGGCTGTCTACTGCCCACACGACTTCATCGCCTACAAATGGTTCTTTAATGACGATCTATAATTAAGATTTCGGCGAACTTAAGCAATTAACTCTATAGGAGTGTGTGCGAACAGTGCCGGTGGCGTAATAACGCATCTTGCTGGCATGCACATCTTTCTCAGGCACTTGTGCTTCTGTAGTTAAATGTTAATGTCGCCAGACTGAACAGTTACACGCAACAGAGAAGTGAGCGTGATTTACTCCACGCAGCCTGTGACAATAACACTGTCAGTGTCACACACACACACACACACACACACACACACACACACACACACCTGATATGAAAATCATGCGTCAGGGGAATAACGGTGCGTCCTGGCCTTACCCGAGCCTGTCCTTGCTCTCCTCGGGGGTGAGCTGATCAAACGTCTTGGCCTCCTCTTTGCCAAGAAAGGCCTCATGGTCGTACTGGAAGCTTTTGTTGTCTTCGTGGGCTTGCCTGGTGAGTTCGGGGTCTTGATAGAGGACTCTCTCCTTTCTTAACGTTGGCTTGCCGTGCGCCGCCAGCGCGCACAGGAGCACGGCGCACACGAAGCCGGAGGCGTCCATCAGTCAGGGGTGAAGCTGGCTCCTCTGAGGCCAGAGCAGTTGTCTCTAAACAGGCCTGAGACACCACAATGCACGATGAGCAAGCGGCTGTGCGGCCTCTTTCACCGCTTGTGCCCACACACACTAACCTTTCTTCCTCTCGCAGCAACGGTGCAGCTGCATCCAGAAACTGCAAAGAGCAGACAGCCTGCAGACAGGGTCCACTGAGAGTACCTACAGGCTTCAGTCAAACGGTTTTAGGGCAATCCTGTCCCGTTTCCTGAGGAAGGGACGCAACCAAACCGGGATTTTCTGCCGCTTTACGTACAGCCAGTCACAGCGTCCGTTCCAGGCAGCGCCCCGCCTCTTCCTCTCACAGCACCGCAGCCATTGGTCCGCGGGATGTCGGTAACGCGAGAGAGATTCAGGCGCCACGTTGCAAGCTGACGCTCGCTGCTGAGTCTGTATGGGTCAGTCTGAGGAGCGCAAATACGAGTTGTGCGAAATTGTTGCAGCTCCACAACCGGCAGAGCTGCTCCAGTATCACGAGCGTATTCCCACTCGCACCCGCCATGACAGCGTGGCTGTGTGTAAAAGTGTCGAGCGTACAGGTATGTGCACGTAAAGGGTGTAAATAGGGTTCAGGCCCCCATTGTCTTAATTATGCACCGCCACCCACAAATATGCAACCCTGTAGAGTCTTGTCTCTGCTATAAGTTTGTGATCTGACAAACAAAACAGGTAGCTGTTGAACACAGGCACTCAACAGTCAACAGGGCACCCTGAAAATCCTTTAGGTGTCCCCGAGACATGCCTGTGCACATATTCAATCATTGTGTTTGTGTGTTTGAGGCAGTGTTGTTACCAAGAAGCTCTCTAGACAGAAACAAGTCTTTTGTTGGACAAACTGAAGTGAATACTGAGTACATACTTATGTTAATGTTATACTACAATACTAATCCTACTCAGCACCATCTAACGTGTAGTATTTTAAAGTTAGGGACTGTGGGGAAATTAGTGGGAGGGAGAGAGTCAGGAAAGTTGGAGGCTCATGTATTTTTTCTTTTTTCTTAAGGGATGGTAGTCTATATTTTTTTGGAGAGCAGGGGAGGGTCTTTTAACTTTATATAATGTATCATCAGAAAATAAAATATCAAAAAGTTAAATAAAGAAGATGTTTTTTGTGTGCTGCTCAGAGCCTATTTATTGTTACCTATAGAGTTTACCATAGAGTGAGAGCGCACGCAGCACACAGCACACAGCACACAGCACACAGCACACAGCTGTCGCTATTTCTCCAGCACATCAACGAGCGCTGCAATTTACTGACGGTAATTAACGTGTGTTTTGATATTTATGTCTCCAACATGTCTGGCCATGTGACTTGGACATCACACGATCTGATGACAGACAGACAGAAAGACATCTGATCTCAAACACAACACGATACAACGTCATCTGATCTGATTCATATTTATTTTTGTTATTTTGAAGTCTGGGAGTGAGTGCGAAAATAAAATCTTGTAGGTGATGCGTAAGCCCAGCACCAACAGGGCTGTCACCTGCGCTCAGTTCATTCATTCAATGGCAGTATTCATCATTTATTTAGCAACTCTATGTTAGAAAATAGAGAGTGGCTGGAATAACCAACATTTTGGGGGAAGGCTATTGCAGTATTTTTAAGCCAAAGGGAGGATCCAAAGAAAATATTGCCTAGTAACTCTGGGGAGGGTCTTTTGGAGCTCCTGAAGGGTCACAGTGGGAAACATTTTTTGCATTCCCTTGCAATAAGTTTTGTGTTCCCCATGATCTATAGGTTAGTGTGTTGATCTAGTCTGGTTATGATACATTGCCAGGTTAGGGAAACGCTCTGCAGATACTACACAAAGGAGAGATGATGTGACCCTTTACGTAATGCATTTAATGCTCATTACTCCTCTCAAAAGGCCGAACTCCGACAGTATACTGCCACTGGCTGTGAGCACAGCTGCAGCTGCTCTGCCTGGCTGTGGTGGTTGAAGCTGTGGATGTGGTTATTGCTCGGACTACGGCTGCGCTTGTGGTTGAATCTATGATGCTGTGGATATGGTACTGCTCCTATTAGCATTAGCCAAGAAAGCATCGTTAAGTCACACAGGCTGCTTCTATCAGATATGACAGACACAAGAGTTCAGGAATACAGTAGCTTTAATACAACGCTCATCCAGCATAACCACGTCAACTCACTGCGCACAAACGAGTCCTGCATGTAGCCAGTGTTATAGCCCTTAAAAAGCACAGCGATGGCTACAGCCACAATCAGCGACAGCCAGAGCTATGTCATCCCACGGCTATAGTCATAACCACAGCTACAGTCTGTCAGAATCAGCCACAGCAGCAGCCAGTTATAATAACACAGTGTAGCGAGCTAAGTTAACTAGCTCTGCTAGTTATCTGTCTAGCTACAATGATACAGACGTGCACCTGAGCCAGCCAGAGGGTGCACCGACTTGCGCTGTGCTCATGACCAGGGGCGGTCTTCCTCTATGGATCAGAGGGAATGCAAAATATTGTGAGGGAACGCAAAACTTATTGCATGAACGCAAAAGTAGTTAAACAAAAAAAATCCCACCGTGAACCTTCGGGGGCTCCGTAAGCTTTTTTCATAAAATCAAACATACGTTTCAGCCCCCATCCTCACGTGGATAATTTTTGTACAGTCCCTTAGTTTAGTTTATCTAACATCACGAGAAGGAGACATGTAATCACACACGTCCTACCTCCTAAATATCAGCGATGTCCAAGACTCGTTTGATATAAAGAGAGCAGAGATGAGAGTCCAGGTCACTGAGAGACACGTTACCAACAAACCAATGCGGTATATATTAAAATAATCACCAATCAAAAATGAATAGAAAACGTATATACAACTTATAGCTAGGATGATAAGCTTCCACAGTCTACATTAAACCATAATTTGAACCTTTCTCTAAAATTGTGACAGTTATTTTTTAATACGCAAAGTTAACTTATTCAAATTCCTGGCACCACAGAACCTTAAGGAACAATTTATCAGTATCAGGGATGCACCGATCTGATACGCCGTATCAATATCGGCTCCAATATTGATCTTATCAAAGGTGTAGTCTATGATTCTGGAGAAAGCTTGTTGATATTTGAACTCAACAGTCAAACAAATACACCCCTCTCTTCAGTGCTGCTTCAAACTCACACGAGTTACGCACAGCATTAGTTTGTCCTGTGCAGGAGCACGAGTTGTGACAAATTAAACCGACGTGTTTAGTGGAAATGCGTCTAAAGCGTCGGTATTTGACGACCTGGGTTGGTGGCTCTACCCAAGTCGCTTTGTTTGTTTCCCGTGTACAGAGGCAGGGCTGTGTATGAACACTGGACTTTTTTTCAGCGCACGCACAGAACAGAAAGCTAGAGGACCGCGAGGAGATATTCACTGAGTTTGACAAAAACTGTTTTGGATTAGAATCGTAGAGTACATCTTTAAGTGGATTGGTTATCAGCCGGGATGTGACTGACACATTATGTAGGGGTTCTTTGTCAATGTCAAGAAATTCAGTGTTTCTGCTATCACTTTATTCTTTCAGTCACTGTGGGTGGTGGCTCAGTTTTTAGTCTGACAACAATATGTGGCATCAACACTAGCTGTAGTCTGCAGTAGGAAGTGTTTCTGCCCCAGTGAATGTAAAGAGAAAAGTCAATGTGTTAGTGTGAGAGTGTGAAGGTGGCCCGGTTTTGTTAACTTCATGCTTGCGACACAACGTTTTGAGCAAGACACAGAAAGAGTTTGCATGGGAGGGGGGGAGCGATCAGATCTACATGAAGAAGACCAGAAGAATCACATTACTCAGACGCATCTCAACATGCTGTAATGTGGACGAGCAGACTCTGTACCCTGGAAACAACTTGCTGACACTGCCATGCCTAATCCTCCTTCGTGGGCAGGAGAAACATGTACTTTGCCATTCATCAGTAGCATAATAAGCCAGCACATGGCACTTTGCTGTTTTGCATAAATAGTACACCCCAGTTTATGATTATAAAGGGACCCTGGGGCTAACTAGCCTCTTTATTCAATTAATGAATAGTTAATGTATTTAAATTAGTCCTGCCTGGTCAATTTGAATCAGTGTGTTGTGCAGACATGAAGAAATACAAATGTGTTTGTTTCCAGTGAGACACAATCTCTGAAATTTACTTAAGTTTATGTTGATTTATACATTATTTTATGTTAAAATAAAATACTTTATTGATATTAGACGTACATCTCATGAGATTGATCTACAAGAAGAAATTATATTTTCTGTTGACAATATTATAGATGTTTAAGCTTCAGCCTCACTATATCCCAGTAAAAAAAAACGGTGGATGTTTTTGATATATATATATATATATATATATATATATATATATATATATACACA
>NTHP01000118.1:319682-337538 GCA_003416845.1 Oplegnathus fasciatus | reverse complement strand
GGCCTCTCAAATGAGGATCTCGTGTTTTTCTTAATCATATATGATAGTAAACTGAATATGTTTGAGTTTTAGTTGAGTGTTGGTTGGAATAAAACAAGACATTTGAATACATCTCCGTGGTCTATGGTAAATTATAACAGGCATTTCTTTCCTTGTAGGAGAGAGAATTTGGCACATTTATTGTTGTTGTGACCTTTGAAACTACAATGTCATTATTTCTCAATTTACTCCTCTGCTCTATTTTCTTCAGGCACCGTGATTACACCAAAGTTCCTCCATTTTTTAAACAAATTGTTCGGGCTTGCGGTGTGTTCTTGGGAATTCCCGGTGCTGTTCTTAATTAATGAGTTCTGCGTCACCTTTTCCACAACAGTTTTCCGACAGGTTTTAGGTTGGTGGAGGAGTTTAAGTAGAATATTGATTTGAGTGAACAATAACCGGGAATATAGAGTCTCTCATCACACAATTACTCTCCACAATTTCCCTCTCCCTTGTGAATTTTCATAGTTATAATAACTCACCGCCCCTACTATTCCGGATAGATTAATAAACTTCTCATTGCTGCCACATAGGAGAAAAGAAACCTTTGCTCTGTTTAATGACAACTGTAAAGTGGAGGCAATCATGGGATGCCTCCCATGACATTTCCCCGGTCCTGTCCGCTCCACTTATCTTAGACAAATGGCCGTGCCAGGCCACTATCGAGATGAAGCGTTTTCCCCGAGTCATTACGTCTGTCACCGGGGCCATTTCCATATTGAAAAATCTGAAACAATAAACGACGCCTGAGCCTTTAATAACTGTGAAGGAATCATATTTGGAAAATTGCATTGAAGCAATAACCTTTTCTCCCTGTAATTAGATGACAGAGAGGTCCTGGTTTTAATTAAGTCAGCAATTTATAGCCGCACAGCCATACCTCAGCGTGCTGATTAGTATAGGAGGGATCACAGAACAGCGTTGCCTCAATTTGAACAGATTTGATCTAGTAATTACTGTGTTATATGGCAAAGGCCGCAGCCAGTCTCAGACTCAAGACTCTGTTGATGCAGTGCTCCGTGAAGCATGGCCCTTCCCATCGTTACTCGAGCTGCAAATATGCGGCGAGCAAGTGTCTGTCTGAATAGGTCTTCAAAGGGGGTCATCAACAGAGGACATAATGTTTGAGGAGGCATATTAAGGTGGAATTGTGAATGTGAGGCCCTGTGTGTGTGTGTGTGTGTGTGTGTGTGTGTGTGTGTGTTCGTTCGAGGGGATTTGTTTGGGGTGCAGCATCATTTTATGCCGCATCTTAATTGATCCCATTGGTCACTGTTAAACGTTAACATTTGCACGTGGGGGGCAGAACAGTTAAGGATGCTGTTTTAGTGCTGTGTTAATAAACATGGCAATTTACTGTCAATTTATGTCCTGACAGGTCGTAATGAAGACCATGAAAAGAAGATTAGCTGGAGCTGTTCTAGCAGACCGTCTGGGGACCGTCATCATGAGACTGTAGGGACCAGTGCTTGTTGTGTGAGCTGGCACCCTCTGGCTTTCTGTAGCTGTCCACACGATTGACATTAATGCTCCAGTTTTAGGAAAGAATGGTAAATTCGTGTTCTCTCTTTTGGGAATGTGACATTTATCACGTTCATCACAGACATGCATCTATAGGCGAT
This sequence comes from Oplegnathus fasciatus, assembly GCA_003416845.1. Classification (NCBI taxonomy): domain Eukaryota; kingdom Metazoa; phylum Chordata; class Actinopteri; order Centrarchiformes; family Oplegnathidae; genus Oplegnathus; species Oplegnathus fasciatus. Next base: position 335,877 of record NTHP01000118.1, on the reverse strand, counting down.
CAGAACAATGGCACATGGTAGCCCCCTTGACACATCATTAGTGACATCAAGCAGATGCTTGTGATCTGTGCCGCTAATTTCATTAGCTTCTCTGGCTAACCATAACAGTGTTACGGTGTGGTAAAGGCCTGTGTTGCATGTCAGGAAGAAGTGCAAACATTTTAGAGATTGTTGGTTTCCTTGTTTGATATTTGGTGCTCATTTGCCTTTCCTCTCTGCCGCATATGTTCATTTTTGTGGTGCACAACCTTTCTAATTAGTGACACAGTCATGCTTAATGGGGAATAAGGCATATAAAAGCATTTCCTGCAACAAACTCAAAGATTTGACAATACTGTGACGCGTTATGACACTTTATGGGGGGTAGGATGTCTTTAAAATTGAACAGGAAGTGCACACACCTGGCAGAGATCAGAAGAACAGTGCATGAAGGCTTCTCCAGGACTTCTCCCAATCTAAGAAATGCAAACCCCAGAGGCCTAATGGGAGAATGGGGTTAATTAATCCTGGAGGACATCTCAGATTGAGGAGAGGGGCTCCTCAGCCCCCTGGATCTTCCCTCCATAAAGGTCATATTTCACAATAAGAGAACAACGCATGTGTTGCCCCTCTGAGGACTTCTCATCGTCTCCCTCAAAACATCTCATTTGATCTCCTCCCTTCAATCAGCGTAACTATATCGCCTGAGAGCGAACCCTGGAACACACTGGGACATTAAGTGCTAATACTAAACGCTGTCCCCAGGCTTTGAATCATCCATAGATCTGTGACAAAGTGCCCTCAGAGGCGATGGAGTCTGGTGCTAAATGTCCGCCACTGGCTAAACATCATTTGTGTGCTGACGCTAGATGCTAAAGACTGTCTCTAGGCCTTGGCTGCGTGACTGTGGCCTGTGATTTATGGGTCATCATTTGGGTGACATTTTCCCCTGGTCCAACATTGTAGTCAGTTGTGATTACAATACTTTCTTTACACCTTCTCTGTGCTGTGGCATGTTCAAGGGAAACTGTGCTCAAGTCTGTGCACGTGCCGCGAACGCCGTTTCCAGCCTCTGTGCTGTTGCTGCAGGGTTATTCTGTGGCTGAGGACACTCTTGTACAGCTACACAGACCTTAATACTATGGGATGTAAAGAGGTTTGTCTCCATAGTCTAATGACCAAAATTCTTCTCAGAACACTGCATCAAGAGATCAAAGACAGATCAATGAAATATTGGCGTGATAATTCAAATTTCAGATAAATCAAGAAACTCCGCGCTACACCTTCTTCCTCGCTGTAGGTTATCGACAACACCCGCAAACTCTTTCTCTGTGTCGTCTGACTTGATTCCCTGCTCCTCCATCCAGCAGATAGGATGGTGGAGCGGATTTGGCTGCAGAAAGAGTGTCTCCCCTGGGCTGCAGCGCAGCTCCTGTCCCCTTCTCTCCCTGCAGCTGGAGCTACCAGAGCCAGATGCTACGTAGCTCCACCACCCTCTGTCCCCCCTTTCTCTCTTCCAGGAGGATGGTGCCCAGAGAGGAGGATGACAAACGCCTCTGCCTCCTCTTACTGACGGATTTGGACGACCTGACTCCAGCCCCGCACTGTTCCAACCGCCAGCACAAGATGTTGACTTAATGGAAGGGGGTTGGCTGTGGATTGGCCCATATGCGTTTGTATTGGGGAAAATATGGCAGGGCGGCGTGTCTGTGTATCTGTGTGTCCTTGTGTGTGTGTGCGTCTTCACCTAGCTCAGACTGCCTACATCCATCATGCCATGGCACTCTGGCAGAGAGTGGGACTCAGACAGCTTCACTAACACACGGTCAGTTAAATTGCCTGTTAAATTGTCCTGGTCCGTAGCTATCTTAGGTGTAGATAAAAACACTGCACTTAAAGCCTGCACTTAAAGGCAGAAATTGTCAAGTAAATGCCAGCCTCCCTCCATGCATAGAGAGAGAGGAGAGAGGGAGAGAGGGACAGACAGAGATCCTCTGAGGGAAACACATTTCCATTACAAGACAAAATTCTGCGGCACGCACACACACACACACATAGAAGGTAATTTACGTGGATCTATTGTAGATGCCACAACTGTTATCTTATTTAAGAGTTATAAGTCAAGCTAATATATCAATAATATTTATATTTTCATCAAATTATGCAGTTTATACTCATATATTACGACCTACAGGATATTATAGAATATATTCCAGCTTCTAAAACACTTTATCCACTTTCGAACATTCACAAAATTAAAACAAGAAGCCAAAATATTGGCAATATGAGCTCCATGCCCAGCTGATCAATAGGCTAAATTATGCACGAGCAGCAAAACTGTAATACCTCTTCATCAACCGTCACTGTGCTCCCTTAATGATTAAAAACAGCGGTCTCAATCCAATACGTTTGACATTTCTCTCCATGCAACCAGATGGAAAATTAAGTCTCATTCTTTTAACATTACTGGGACATTATGGATAATTGCCTGCATCCTACTTGTGGACCTGGAGCAGAGCGCTTTAGGGGACCGCTCTCCTGTAACCATCGATGCAGTGGTGAGGGAAAAGGTGGGTGAGTTGTAGCCTCTGGTCAGTGCTTATTATAACGAAAAAACTGCTACAAATAAGAAACATGAATTTGTAATCTGAATATAAGATCTTACATCAATCTCACATGAATTTAGATTTGGAAGATTTGTTACAGTTTTATAAGGTTGGTAAAATCTAGATAGAAAAACTTTGTTATAGTCTCCACTACACTACTGACTAAAAGCTTTGGTTCTGGATTTGGCCCAAAACTCAAAAGGAAACCTTTGTGTGTATTCAAATGAATTTTTAAAGACTAATAGTTATTAATTATTAACACTAGTTACATATTTATGCTTTCTAAAATGACTATTATTTCATGGATCATGAGAATTATGATTCATGTACATAGCCAGTGGGTGATAACCTCACTCAAAAGCGCTAAATTTAAGTAGTTACAGTCTATTGACACACAGGTGTGTTTTTTTTATTATGCTCAAGCTTACTGTAAATAGAGAGACTCCTTTTTATCCTTAAACATGTAATTTTTATTTTATTAGGTCAAGTGTCAGATGTTACACCACCATATTTAAGCGCACATACTGTGACGTTATAGCAGAATTAGAACCCTGATGAAGTCTGCCAACATAAACTCAGTGATATAAGAGGTAATTTATATTGACATACCGGGGAACTACATGCATACATTAACTGCATCAGTGAACAATATGTGACAGTGACGGCAAAAACATCAATATGTGTCAGCAGCCATTAAGAAAATATTTGTATTTAACAGCCCCAAGGTGTAACACAGAGAAAGCCAGTTGCGATAGTACCCATAAAGTTACATTTGTTCTCACACCTTGTGTGTAATGATTTATGGTGTGAAAAGTTTGATCATAAGATAATTTTGATTTTTTATTAAAATCAGGAAACTGAATTAAGTGAATGAGTCTAGAAGATAAAACTATATCCTCAGAATTTGTACCCTCACTCACGTGATGCCGAACACACATAAACATAACTTACAAGTGAACAAAACATTCATGTTTTCATTTAATTCTACAATCTAATGAACGCCAGAACTCAAAGCAAAGGTGGTGGACTCAAACTGTGAAAGCAATCATTCAGCAAAATGTCTCCCAGTTCACCTGAACACAAACAGCGCCAGGTCACTTTTGTTCAGCAGAGTGCGAATTAACCCAGCAGCATGTTTCGATATTAAACTCCACAACATCCTCACTCAAGAGTTTTGTGGATCTGTAGTTCGGCGCTAGGGGGCAGAAAAGCTCCACAAGTGGCGACGGCGGAGCTCAGCGTGGAACTGAGAACTGCTGCAAAAACACAGGCCAAGTTTTCTGCTCTCTGTTATCATCTGAAGATGCTTTTGTGAGATTTAGGTTTTGGTTTGCAGTAAGAGCTTCAGATATGCTTGATTCGAACTTGTTTTTATTGACATTATAACCATAAATTCGCTTACTGTATGACAAAGTTATATCACAGTTGTCACAGTGGCACATTAGGACCTCATATATGTCTCTACATCACAGGAGGGTAAGGACTACTTTGTCATGAGTAGCTGATGGTCTCGCATTTGTGCTTGTATGAGAAATCTAGAGTGACGATGGAGTCTTCCCGTTGCAGGGTTTCATTTTGGGTCCACATGACAACATTCTCCCTCCCTCTGTCGTTCATAATCCTCTTCCAGGTCTGAATCTTGACTCGCTCTCAGGTCTGCCATTTGTTAAGGGAGATGTGACGGGGTCGAGGAGCCAAAGTGCAACCTTCTTGTAGGGCCTCTCCAGTGGTGGCTGAGCAGGCAGGGGGAACTTTGCGGGGGATTTTGGCTAAACGTCTGCCCATCTGCTTGCCCATCTGAAGAGGGGCAAATCTTTAACTTTCACAATGCAACTTATGGAGGAAGTCTCTTAGTGTGTGTGAGAGCGCGCGCGTGCTGTGCGTAGAAGAGAGAGGGGATGAGTGGGGACTGATTGGAGCGAGCGCGATGAATATTCATAACCACACATGACACAGTTTTATTGCATTTTGTATAACGTGCTGTGCGTGATTGGGTGTTGTGATTAGGCTGATCAGGATCAGCTAGAGGCTTCCGTAGTCATATTCCAGGTGCACTTTTACGCACAACATATGCAAAATAATTCCATAAATCCCCCTTTTTGCATCTTTGGATTAGCAATTAAGATTATTTTCTGCTTTATTATTATTATTATTATTATTATTATTGTGTAGTACCTATACTGAAATCTGTCTTTTACCTTGGATCATTCATGTGCGATCAATTTATTATATCAGCATAACTTCTGTTGAGGAGAGGATTTTTCTCTTTTCTCTCTTAATCAAATTTCTAAATTACTAGAAAAAAAAAAGAATATTTTAATTTAAAATCCAAACGCGACTCCTTAAAGTAGAACCAACGCGCGCATTCAGCCGCACTCCCGTGTGTGTGTATAATGATGATAACGTCGAGCCCCCATCCTGTTTGGACCCTCATATGTCGGGCGGTAGTGCGCAGGCATCACACTAATGCAGGGTGACCGGGGGCTCTCTCCTGCGACAAAACCCTAGAGCTGTCCTCAAATCAATACACGTCAAAGAAATATGAAAACAAACACCCACGCGACTCCCCTCAGTAAACGGTAATGTCCCTCTGATCTCAAATGAGGAGTTAAATACTGTGCTGTATAGCGGAAGGTAAAAACTCACCTAACCTGGCTGCAGCCGCCTTGTTAGTGGAAGGAACAGGGTTTACTCCCCTTTTATGGTTTTACATAAATATATGTTTGACTCCATTTAAAACTGGTACATAAGGAAATAATTGTTTTTGCGTAGATGGTTGATTCCCGTTTATATTGTGTGTTGTGATGCATTATGATGATCAGCAACCGCCAATCATAGTCTAACCATCATTATTTATTGAATATTACATCTATGCATAAACGACTGTGCGCGTCTTGGTTTGTGTGCTCCCTTTTTTTTGCACCAACGCAGGAGGAGGGTTGCATCTGTTAGGGTCCAATGTTAGTCTTAATTACTGGCCTTCATGTTCTCCATGGCCCTCAACCGTCTTTAATTAAATCCTTGATTAGGGGGGAGGAGGTCTCGGGCAAGACTATTACCAGATGGGTTTCCAGCAATAATAATAAAGACTTTATCCGCTGCCGCTGCTGCTGCCTGTGTGCCATAAAGCGCAGAGCTCGCTGCCCGTCCATATCAAAGCACAGCGAGCAGAAAGAGGCTGTTAATTACGCCGGTAATTACTTGTCTAATTACGGTTCGTTTGTGATTAGATTTAGAAACGTTTCGCGGCCTATACAGAGGCTTTCTGTAGCCAGTATGTAGGCTTAACACTGTATAGGCTGAAATGTAGTGTGTATCCACAGCGGGGTGCTGCTGAATAACCGGCCTATAAGGGCTGGAGTGAATAAGATCAATAGTGAAGCACTGACCCGAAACTTATCTTTATTTTTCTCACAGAAGTCCTCAATAATCTGTATGTTCAAGGTACAACAAAGTGCCTCCAGAACAAGGCACAAACATGTTGTCAAACACATATTTCACTGCTTTCCTTCCTCGCCTTTTTGTCCGCATTATATTTTGCACATCTTTCCAACCCTTCCCTTCAGAGTTTGGCAGGCTTTAGTGAGCCTTCTTAAAAGTACTCAAGAGGTCAGCTTATGTCACATTTTTAACGACGAGCTTTTTCATGACCTTTGAAGAGCGTCTGGATCCCCATCTAACTGCTGTTTTCAGTGTTAAAAGAGTATTTGCGGTTTGCAGGAGAGAGAAAAAAGCCCCCCCCCCCAAAAAAAGCCAAATCAATAATGCATCCTGACATATTCTGCAGAATTGCATATTAGCGATTCGCCACATTATGAATATATCTTGCCAATGGTCTGAAAGTCTTTATGAGTGCGCACAGGCGCGCCGCCGCTTTTATATTCAAGACAGAGAAACTTGCAAATAACAATCAGTTCAATTATCCTCAAAATATTTACTCCAGGATAGGATTTGTCATCCCGACACAGAGAAGGAGGGAAGGGACGAGAAGTGATTTCTTGCTGCACTATGTGCGTCCATTTTCCAGACGGTTTGCCGTCGTTATTGCCTGATTTAGTGTGTGTTGTTTTACATAGCCCAGTTATCTGTGTGAGTTCACGTACAGCGTCGTGCCGCTGCATCCATTTATACATATCACACAGATCTGCGTTGAGTTTGTCACATTTGCTGTTTTATGTTCTGTCTCTCTTGCTTGGAGCTATAGGCTTGTTTGTAAAAGGTCTGTGCCTGTGCGCAACACTGTCATCACGTGCGTATTTATTCATTTTTTTGCTGTTTTGTGCACAAGAATAATCTATCTATCTATCTATCTATCTATCTATCTATCTATCTATCTATCTATCTATCTATCTATCTATCTATCATATGCATTTGTGTAGCTGGGTGCTACAGTATGTGGCCATGTGTGCAGCGGTGCCGGTACTGTACAATTACCTCTCCTCCTCAGTCCCCTCTCTCGTTGCTCCTCTGCAGCAGGTGCTCCGGCCTCTCTGGCCCTGCACAGAAAAGTACCAGAGGCCAGGTGATGGCATTAGTGAAATTATGTCTATTTTTACGCGCACATCCCACCCCCTCCATCTGGAGAAAAAGGAGCAGGGCCGAATAAGATCTTTACAAATGCTGTGCCATCACCTGTCACTCACCGTGCTTGTTGAATCGTGATGAGGTGAGCCTCTACGCAGAGGAACGAATTATTACCATCACATAGTAGAGGACAGATCCGGACTCCCTTTTTTAAGCTGACATACAGTATAGGCTATAATTATGATTTTAATTAATATTCATCATAGTGCGTAAAGTATTTCAGTGTAAACGAGGCCGTGGGGAAACAACTCTACTGCTTTCACTGCCTTGGTTGTTTGCAGTATGAAACGTTATTTTTGTCAGTCAAATTTCTTAATCTGTGTTATAATTTTGTCTTCAGTTTCCCCAGCTCATTTGAACACAACGTTTGCCAGGTTTATTTATTTATTCTCGGGGGAAAAAAACATGCTGATTCCCCATTCTGAGCCAGCTGATTACACAGAAAGCATCATTATGAGAGCACAGGTCTACATAAGATGGAATACACAGCTGTTTAAAATGGAAGATGATCAAATGAATTAAAAATAGATATGATCAAATATATATAAACGGGTAGAAAGCCTCGAATACGACCCACAGCACCGCTAAGGAGTCCCTTTAAAGCAGCAAGGTTGTAGTTCGAGCCCAGCATCAGCCCTGCCCTGGGGATTATGTATCATGACCATAACTACCATACCGTGTGTTGGCTATATCGCACACCATGAATTACGCAGAAGAATGCACAACCTCTGCGCTCAACGTAATTCACAAAAATCAGTCGGTTCACAGCCTTTAAACGAGTGATGGGGAAACCCTTTCAGCGCAGACCATCGGAGAAGTTGTGACAGGTGACAAGAGGTGCATTTCATCTAAACATTTATACGTGAAAAAAAAGTCCAAGAAAGTTTCGCTCCAGTTACAGAGGCAAATGTCCTGCACACATAAAAAAAAATTGAGTAGTACATCTTCCAAAGTGTTTTATCACTGCTTAGAGGACACTGAGGACGATGTTAATTCTTTAATGTAAATACCGCTTATTGTTTCATCTTTTGGATATCGCTTAAAGATGAAAATATGCCTGAGAAAGTGCTCATTACACAAGTCAGTATCAAGAAACATCTATTTCTTCCACCATATGGCAGCTTTGTTTTTGATCTATTGGCCAATTAACAGGTGATGAGTAAAAATCTGTTGAGATATTTTCCAAGTGTTGCTAAATTTTCACAAATGTTGACTAAACTGACAGCATGTTGGAAAGTCAGTTTTGCATTAATTATTTATTAGTCAACTTTAGTCTAATTGCTTGTTGAAAGTAACAACACAAAGTCCAAGGTCGAGCTGGTCTGTTTACTACAAATCATAGGTGTTACATACATACAATCCTCTTTGGTGGTGCAGAATCCAGGCCAACACCCTTTAGCTGATGCGTAATTTACCTCGCCGTGCGTAATTAACTGCGTCGCCGCCAGACCCCAGTATGTGTAACACTTTATTTTGAACGGTGCAATACGTTTCCATTAAACGTTATTAAAGCGCAGGGAGTGACGAGCTCTCATTTGTCTTGTCAGGACATCTGACAACCTCGTTAGCTCCCATTTTCCCCTGTCAGCTCACAGCGCGACACGGACACTGACTTCAGCCACTCCTGGCAAGCGAGTGATAAATGCGCCTACTCAGCCCTGCGCAAAACAGCAGCATTATTGTTGCCAGCACGAAGCATCAGAATCAATCACAGGCAAGTCTGCGTGGCAGGTGTCAGTCTTACGTTTAAAAAAAAAATCCAGCCCACTGTCAATCTTTAATCTAATTTAAAGGGTCATAGATTTGGGGCATAATATCCCCCCGTTTTGACTTTCTCTCTCCAATCTGACTCGGCGGACTGACCATGTGCACCACGGCCGATACAGCCCGCATTTAGTGTTGCACACAGGCCTCACTAGCAGATCAGAGGTGTCGCAAATGGAATAGTTATGAATATTTGTGAGCAAACAGAGGATCTTGTTATTTTGCAAAAAAAAAGAGGGAGGAGAAGAACACTTAATGGCATGGGATCTTTCCGCTCGCTGCACTTTCAGATGCAATTGTAGATCGAAGTCAGACTTGTCACGTTGAGCCAAAGTGAATTCCTAACATCCAGGACGTGCCTGTCTACTCCGGACAAATTGCATCCAATCACCCCGGGGGAATTCGGCTAATGTCTCGATCCAGGGCCGGGGAGCATGGAGAGAAAACAAATCAAACTCTGCACACAGAGCGTGTAGGGCTTATTAAAACATTTCACACAGGGGGAGAGAGACAGAAAGAGAGAGAGACGAGGAGTATGTGTATGTGCATGTGTGTGTGTGTGTGTGTGTGTAGTGTGGATGTGTGTGTGTGTTTGGGGGAGTAATTAGGCTATATTATCTCTGGACACTGTATCTAAAATTGAAAATATCAGATGACCAATCTAAACATCTCTGCACACTACATGCCTGCTGTTTGAGTGGCAGAGTCAGCAGGAAGAGGCCTGACAATTTTTCACCCACTCCATGCCAGATCGGGTTCCAACTTGACTAACTTTGGCCTTTCTTTACCATTTTTTAGACATTTACAGGCCCATCAAGTTCCTTTTTACGCGAAAAAACTCAATATGCAATTAAAAGCTCGTAACTTTATGCGTATAAGAAAGTTTCAATCAAACTGAGGGCCTATGTCACGGCCGGTTAAAGTTTGAAGTTCAGATCAAACTTACCTCCTCGTCTCCATTGCAATTAATCCTAATTTAGATGAATGAAACGGCCCCCCTTTGAACGCAGCATCAACTCCGCGTGCACCCTCTGCTTTCTGGTAACGTGCTCGGTCCCCTGGACATTTTTCTCTGTCTGCTACAGCGGCAGTAAACAATAAGCTCATGAGGCGTAGGCTATGGCAGCATAATGTTCTGCATGGCTAGAGAGGGGAGGTCGATCATTACACAATTTGTTTCAAATTTGATCAGTCGGAGCAAGCGAGAGATTGGCATTTCCCTGGAAAGCTCGCGCGGGGCTCCCCTATAGGTTTAAGACACATTCTTCATAATCTAAAGTTTTATACATGTTGTCCACGCGGGCCTCTGTGTGGGTCAACATGTAACTGTAAAGACAATGTCAGACATTTAACCGTTATTGAAATGTGTGCGGTTACTAAATATGCATTAGCAGTGAGGAGTTGGATTACATGCAAATACAGGCAGATCTTTATTGTCTCTAGTATCTGAGTTGCAAAATAGTTTTCATATATCCATAAAAAATCAGAAGCAACTGTCAGTGTGGTTTAGTGTGTGAGCGTGTGTGTGTGTGTGTGAGAGAGAGAGAGGGGTGGCGTTGTGCAGCAGCGTGGTGACGGCAGAGGGAAAACCGGCTGGACAGATTTGCGTTTACGCCTGATCTGCTTCTGGAGAGCGGGGCTGTGTGGGAAGGGAAAGGGAGCACCTGGCCCGACCGCTGTATCCCATCTCGTTTTATTGACAGCCTGATAAGCAGGGACCAAGCCGTGCGGTTTCCAGCGCGGATGTCGAGCACCCTGCTGCGTTGCACAGTATCAAGGCCTCTTAATGGCTGTCCCTCCAAATAATGGCCCAAACACAGCCAGTCCTGACTGGCCCGTACCTGCGCTGCCCCGGTCTCTTCCTGAGAGACAAGCGGCGGCGCGGTTGCCCATTTACTCACTGTCTTGTTCAAATTGACACAAACATCACAGGTTGTGAAAGAGGATTGGAGGCTTTTAGCCTGCCTTCGTAAAAGGGAAGCTGGAGCCCCATTACGAGTTGGATGACAACTTTATAGGGCTGTAGAAATAAAAACGTTTTCAGCGCAGGCTGGAACAGTGGAATTGTCTACAACATAATTCATGTTTATGATTTCATTTTTTAGCCCTTGAAACAGAACTGTGCCAGGATGTGCTGTAACACCACCAGAGCTTTGGAAATGTGTCTAGGCCTACTGCCCAAATGCATCACGAGGAACAGTGAGAGAGGCATTTTCATAGGTCTGAGTGGGACCTGCCTACACCTGTCCTGTCCACACCTGTTGCACACTGAGCATGCTCAGATTTAAAAACACAACAACAACAACAATAAATATGTACTTGCTCGTGTAATCAGGCTGCATGTCTGCTCAGTAACTGTCAAAAGCAGCAACTGTTAGGGTGGAAATGCAGCTTTCGAAATCCATTGTGGTGATGGTTAAGTGTTCGCACATTTAAAGTTATAGGAACAATATCTTGCACTACTTTCAGTATCTTGCAAAAACTCTCCATGTAAAACTTTAAAACAAACAAAAACTACAAAACACTACAAAAAACTACCTGGCTACAACATCCAAGTACATGCTGCATGTTGTTTACATAGAATGAAAAATCATTTTTCTTCTAAGACTCTTTTCGGTTTCAGGATAAGCTCAGAGAATCTCTCTCCATGTATGACTTTTATTCTTAAAATCACTGGGAACACATCCGGAACATGTTTTGTTTCCTTGAGAGACCATCGGGAACAACAGGAGACAGTGTGGAATAATAATACAAAAAATTAAATGAAATAATAATAAAAAAACCCCATCAAAATAGAAATAAATTAAACAAAAGATAATAAAGATAAAAAATAATATAAGATAAAAATAAAATAAAACAAAAACACTAAAACAGAGTGCAGCCCCTGCAGAGTGAGGTGTTAGCGGTCGGTCCCTGCACACAGCACACGCACACTGGGACAGTAAACAGGCCGGTGTGCTCCACATGTAGGCTACCTTGTGCACTTCCCCATTCTGTGCTCTGTGTCCTGTCCAAGGTATGACGTCGACCCGTCGCTCCAGCCAATCACTGCCAACTTGAGGCTGATGCTGAGGGGAAAGTTGCGGGTAAGAGCCGCAGATTTTTTTTCCCACTCTCATTGACATTTCAACTCCACGACGGATCCAAAGGTAGATAGATCTGAATCGGGACCTATAAGTTTCTGTCGCTGTGACACGGAGGACAGATCCGGGGAGGGAAGAAGCGACTTTATACGCACAGGATACCGGTCAGACACGTCCGCTGCCTTTCATCCGGTGAGTTTGGACGGACTATATTTTAAAACGGTTTCTTTTTTAATATCTAAAGCCTTGCTACTTTGGAAAATCTCCATTTGAGAATATTATTCAGTGCGTACTTCTGCACTTTTCCTGATCTCCTCAAACTTAAAGGTGCAGAGAACATTTAAAGCAGAAACTTGAGCGTGCGTGCAGATTGATTATAAGCCTGGTGTATTGGCAAAGTTCGGTAGAATTATTGGTTATATGCTCGCACGTTGCCCAGTGTAGCCTACAGGAGGTGTGCACCCCCACACAGCGAGCTGACTTCGTTTTTGTTGTCATCTATCACGCACACATACAGCGTGTAATTAGCGATCTTCACCGAGGAATTAAGCGCACGTCACTCCTTTAAAAAGCGCCCATTATTGTGAGCTTTACGCCGGGGGAAATTAAAGGCTTCGACCTGTACAGTAAATTGAATGTGTATGGGATGTTTTGAGCTCCGCTCCGATCCATCAGCGCGGTGGAAATGACGCTGTCCGTCAGCGGAAGATCTCACTTTGTTGGCTGCAGTTTGGAGACCAAACAGCGCTTCTTCGTCGCGCTGCAGTCCACGTGTGATTTTGGAGACACAACTTAATATTTTGGCTTAAATGTTGAGTTAGAGAAGTTGTTTGGTCGTGTTGTAAAATAAAATATTTTTTTGTTTTGGCTGCAACTTGCAAAAGAGAGAGTGTGTCAAATTTTCAAGTAACTAAGCATGCAGGGAAATGACATGTGCGCCCTGAGGAGTTTCAGATTGATGTATGTGTATAAAAAGGGCCTGGGCCTAGTATTTAGACTTTGATCCATATATGTGTGTGTGTGTATTTTTTAAAAAATATATATATTTTCTATTTTAGTCCCGTCTCTACTGAGATTAGATTCAATGTGTTTTTGTTTTGTTTTTTTAATTCCCCTCGTAAAAGATAAAGATCCAGTCTGATTTCCAAACAGCAGCTGGGAGACTTTGGGTGTCTCAGGTCCAGGCTCTTGTATGTCCAGTGTTTCTTTCTGTCACGCTTGCCGAGCAGCGCTGTGACACCATTAGCCCCGGTGTTTATCCCAGCCTTCAGCCTTTTGCCAGGAGAGGGCTTCTGTGGACTGCACACCTTCTGTGGGCTACACGAGAGATCCTCGAGCCTCTTCTTGTCTCCCCACAAACTTCACAAAGATCGTGCACTGTGGAGGTTGAACTAGTTAAATTAAAAACTACTTTTCCATTCATGTGTTTATCCCTCAACACACCCTGCCCAGGAGGAGGAGGAGGATGCTCCCTAATTCAGTTTAAAATCCAGTACATTTATTGGCATGTAGACCTTTATATTGGATGGAACATGTTTGAAAAGCGCCTATAAAGCTTTGTGCTTGTTGGGCCTTTAGACCAAGCAGAATAGAGACCATCTGCAGACATTTCCTCCTGAGAAAGCTACATAGATTTTTTTTTCACACCGTGATGGAGTTTCCTTAAATTTCCTGAATGTGCTGAGAAATAGGTCGACATTAATGGATCCTCTGTTCCGGGACGCGCTCCATGTGCAGCATGTTTTTAAAATAGCAGACTAATGAAATATCAAACAAGCATGTGATTGTTTAATTATTGTTGATAAAAACAGAATTACACGTTGTTAAAGTGCAAATAATGAATGAATTCAAATAAAGCAGCGATGTCCTCATGAATCTCTTTAGAGAGAATAAATCTGACAGTCCGAGGCTGTTTGATGAATGACAGGTCATCTCAACAAGAAAGCAGCTTACAAATTCAGGTCGACAATTGTAGTGATCTCTGTGATTAGAAAAAACACAAGTTAATATTAGACCTAATATTATTATTAGTATTATTATTATTATTATTATGACAATGTATTATAATAATAATAATAAGAAGAATGTAGGTTGATTTTAATTTTAATTTTTTAAAATCTATTAATTATTATTATTGTTATTATTTATTTATTTTTTTATTTTTATTTTTTTTTACCTCAAATAGATTTTGTATAGTAGCCGTCATAGTCCATCATAGTGCTGTCAACAATATTATCAGAAAAAGACTGTTAAAATTATCAGCTAATAATGAATAATTATCCTCATCATAAACAATAACAATAGTAGAAATAATAATAATAATAATAATAATAATAATAATAATAATAATATATGCAAGATTATTATAATATTGGATTAATTTATTTGCACAACAGTGCATAAAGCAGGTGCATTCAAATGTGAGGCCTGTAAATGATCAGTTTAAATGAGCAGCAGGCAGAGTTGGGACTTAATAACAGCATTTATAATGTGCGTGCAGCAGTGTCCTGAAACTAAATAAAACAAACAGGGTTTGTTTCTTCCTAAAGGAAAAACTAACTCACGCCTACAAAAAAAAAATTAAAGGGGTGTAGATCAGTGCTCCAATTTTCCCTTTTCAAAATCTACCTGAATCAGAGGGATTCGGTAGATTCCCTTTTATTTACTATACACAATCTTGTAACAATATTGTAACATTTTCTAATAGACCTCCCCAGATGTCCTGATACAGAAAAGGTGAGTAAACTGTGACCTCCAGTGGGGGATCATCACAAAGGCAAACAGCTGTCAATAAAAAAACAAAAAACAAATACAAAGATTTAACCAGATTTCCAGAAAAACTAAACTAATTGGAAGCACTTTTTTTCCACCAGTTTTCCACATGATGAATTTATCTCACATAAATCTGTATCAGCCTGTAAAGGGTAAACTAATCCCAAACAAGAGCTATTTAAATGAGGTGGGTTTACCCTGCACTACATCCCTTTCCCTGTCCAAAACAATGTCACTGTTTTTCACTGCAGCTCCCTCCCCTTATGTTTTTCTTTCTTTCTTCCTTTCTTTCTTTTTTTGTATTTAAAAGTTTCTAGATGGGTACAAATACCACGTTGCCTCAGGGGAAAATAGCGACCAGATTAGGCTTTCTTTTCAAGGCCTTTGGCATTAGTTGCTGCTAATCCGAATTGGGCTAATTGCTTTCCCAACATCAGCCTATCCCGTTTTTTTTTAGTTTTTTTTTACAGACTTCCACAGCAATCCAGACTACCTCACAAAACATAAAAATATATATAGGTAATACATTTTCTAACAGGGTTCTCGCTGATAAAGCTGAAGGCCTGCTTGGCATGCTGAGTGAAGGTTGTGAAAAAACCCGAAATCTCCTGAGTGGAGACAACGAATTAGCTCTCGGAGCGGATTTACAGCTTAACCAAAGAAATCAATAACCTACTGGAGGTATTGTTTCCAAAGAAAACTACTTGACACACTCATCGGGGAATCTGTCTTTCAGCGAGGGCAGGTTAGTGGTGTGAATTTTTGACAGCTGCAGTCTGTGACAAGTGAGTGGCAATACCATTTGCACTACAAAGATGGGCTATAACCACGAGAAACAAGTCTTCTAAATACAGCAATGGAGGCTTGTTTCGGAAGATTTTTTTTTTTGCAATTGAGATCACATTTTGATATTTAATTGCACGAGGTGTCACGTGTTTATCAGCATCTCGTCACACATTTGAGCTCAGCTTCATGTGTTTAAATCAGAAAATTAAATACACCATTCTGCGGCTGTGGTTTGGTGCCATAGCTCTACACACATGCGCTCACGATGGCTGGACGCGCAGTTTAGTAAACACTGCAGGAGTTCTTTGGTCCTGCAATTAACACTCTGTTGCACTTTTTTTTATTTAGCGTTACACACTGTCTCTAACTTTCATTCAGTCCAAGTGCACTCCCTCAGATTATAAATAATCTCCCTTCATTGACCTCCAGAAAAACAGAAATTAAAAGTTATTTCTGAATACTGTTGCTTGAAAACTCCACCTTCAGTTTTACAGTAAATCATAACCAACACGAGGTTCCCTCAGAGCACAAATCGGGTGGGTTGACTGGGGGAGGGGGGAGGGGGGTGTTTGTGGTCTAATGCATGTCTAATAGGGGGGTCCTTGACGTGAAAATGTTTGG
>NTHP01000118.1:302990-314137 GCA_003416845.1 Oplegnathus fasciatus | reverse complement strand
TTTTTTTTTTTTTTGATTACAACCGCAAGTTCTAATGTGGTTGCATGGAAGCAGCAGCACCCACTGACATTATGCACTGGTTGTTCTAGCGCAGTAACTTTAAGAACACTTTAAAGGAAAGGAAATGTATATGCAGGCATAAATTTGCATGACTTTGAGGTGCAGGAGGAGGGGGGGGGTAATATTCTCAGTTATTTGATTGCCGTTTCATTGCTGTTAATGTATTATTTTTTTGTTGCAATGATAGGTGGGCAAGTTATTATTGAACAAGTTAATCACACGCCGTCCTTCTCCAGAGAGAGAGAGAGAGAGAGGGAGAGAGAGAGAGAGAGAGAGAGAGGGAGAATAGAGGGGGTTGGGTTGAGAGGGAGATTTTTTGTTTCTGCTTGAGTTGGTATTAAATAATTGCACAGCCGTCTGCATTAGCGTTAGAGCTGGCTGCCAGGCTGCATACAAGATTAGCTGCGTAGAGAGGAACCCTGCATGAAACATGAGGAATAGCAATAATGTCTTATGTAGATTAGTCCGTATTCTTCACGGACAGACAGCATGAAGTAGAAAGAAAATGCTCGTATTATAAC
This sequence comes from Oplegnathus fasciatus, assembly GCA_003416845.1. Lineage (NCBI taxonomy): Eukaryota > Metazoa > Chordata > Actinopteri > Centrarchiformes > Oplegnathidae > Oplegnathus > Oplegnathus fasciatus. Next base: position 313,556 of record NTHP01000118.1, on the reverse strand, counting down.
CGCGGGCCTCACTGTTAGGTGCAGGCTGAACTCACAGCGGAAGATAAATCTTAACAACCATATTGTCGTGGGTGCCAATCAAAAAAAGAAAAAAAAAACATGGTAGATGAAGTTGCTTATAGGCCTCTGTGTGTGTGTTTTTTTGTTTTTTTTTAAAGTGGCCCATGAGTTGAATATCTGTCTTATTCCTGGTGTGTGTGTGTGTGTGTGTGTGTGTGTTGCAAACAAAAAAGGATAAACATGAAACATTTTCTCTCTTGCTGCTGGACAAGAGGTGTATGACATCTGTGATGAAGGTGTGTGGAATAATTTTATTATGTTATTCTCCATATACCTCGATGACGTGTCTGTGCTGTAACCTGTGCGCATTGTAGTGCAAAAAAAATGTGTTTGAATCCAATGTTGGGCCACATGACGGTTGGATCGTTTTGCCGCGTGGAGGTGAGATTCGTAAGGAAAACACGGCGGAAAGTGACCTGTGATGGAGGAAAAAAAAAACTTTCCGCACTGGTGGCATTAGTCTTATTTTATAGGCCGCGGCGCTGTGATTGGTCGCTTGCCAGTTGTCCATTATAGAGATGATGGGGCCTTATCAAAGCTGTGTACAATACCCAGTGCTCCTGCTTTGCTGCGGATTGATGATAATGGGATGCTCCCCTGGCTTGGCGTGTGATGTCTGGTGCGAATTGCCGAGGAGATATCATTGGGCCCGGCCCTTTGGGTTGTCTAAAGGTCGCGACGGCCTCGGTGGCTTTTGTGCTAATAACTCCTGGGTGTATATGGTGGGGAGCGTCCAAATTGACACCATATGTTTTCCTATTAGTCGACTTGCAATAGAATACAAGGCGCATAATCAGCGCCAGCGGGCGAGATCGACTCCGGGCACTTGAGGGAATTGTGCCATGATTAAGACTTAACCTTAGGAGAGTTAGATTTTTTTATGTGATGTCCTTATCTGACGGTTTTATCGATCCGGAGGATTTATGTGATAGTTATAAATCAGAGGTGATGGAGCAGCCCTGGAGAACCCGCGGAGCAGGGCTGCTTAATGCGGGTAGGCCAATTTCTGCGTAAGAAGTCTATTAATTCCACTTAATCCTGGAATTACCAAAGAGCAAGAGGGATGATAATGGATTTACTATCAATCAGATCCACGCTGGAAGATTATTACACATAGCGGCCAAAAGGGATATGTTACTCAGGTTAAACAGGTTTATTTCCAGCTGCACACAGCCCCCCCCCCCTTTTTTGATCATTTCTATAGAATAAAGTCTGCAGCTTAAAGCAGAGTCCTGTGACATATTTCAGAGTAAAGACGCCTACCGATTGCACACAACAGGACTGCAGTGGCTGTGAGCATTTGTTGTCAAATACAAACAAGGGGGGGGAAAAAACGGCATGTCACTTTTAATATGTTAAGAATCCAGGCGCGCCCTCGTTTGTGTGACCGCGCGTAGCCCCCGGCCACCTTAAAACGAAGTCTCCCTCGGAGGGTAAACGAGTAGCGTCCAATTTTGTCTGAGTGATATCCAAATGCAGACAGAAAGGGTCGTTTTATCATGCTACTATTTGTCGTGACGATGCGATTTTCAAAAGCAGAGCGGTGTCATAAAGTGACATGCCTGCCACAAGTGCTCCAACTGATCTTTTCAATTAGCCTCCCATGCATGATCCGAGGCGACTTCCGCCTATTTCCAGAAATTAAGCTCAAACTTGACGTGCAGCTAGCTTTATTTTAAAGACAAATGTCAGGCAGGCTCATCATATTTTCCCCCTCTTCTATATTTGGAGCTTATTTATTGCTAAGGAGCCTCTGCTCCCGGAGTCAATGTACCGGGCGGCAGCGCAGGGGAAGGGAGCGGAGAAACAGAGAGCAGCTCAGGCACTCCGGGGAGTCAGCTCTCCCATTTGGCTTCAGGTTTGCCGGCTTATTCTGTGCTTTAGAGAGACGCCATAGAACAATTTAAGGATAATTTGCTAAAGAAAAAGCAATCTTTTTTAGACAATAAGCAATCATAAAAAACAGCTATTTTAGAGCTAGTTTCCAATGTGGTGCCTGTCTGACTGGTGCGCAATTATTGTGTTTTGAAGGACTACCGCAGGAAGGACTTGTCGATTTAACGCCTCTTTCAAAAGAAAAAAAGCGATGCTTTTGAATTAAAAGCTAATTCAACACATTATTTCAGCGTTTTATGTGATTGTCGCTGCTGCTGCTGCTGCTGCTGGTTGTTGTTTTGAGGATAGTTTGTGAGTGGAGGTGCTGGTCTTGGTGATGCGCAGCTGTACATGAGGGGATGGATAACGGTGCGAGTGTTTTAGTACCGAAGTTTGCCGGTTTGATCAAAGGTTGGTTGAGTTTCCTCGGGGGCACAAGACGGACTGCTGTGTTAATTTATTATTAGAAAAACAACATATCAGGATGTTTTGGTTTAGTTTATGTGAAGCTCGTTTAATCCATGTTCTGCATGTGTTACTGAACAACTGCGCAATGTTTGTCTTCAGAGGGGAATGTACCGAGCGGTGTAACAGCTCCTTAAAACTCCTGTTTTATCAGTGCACTTCGGTTTAAAACACTTTTTTTAACAAGCATCTGCTAAATTAATTAATTTTTTTTTTTAAGTCAACTGCAACAAAACCTCCTGTACTCCTGTCTTCATGCTCCATCTTTAACTCGGTTATCCTGAACGCTTCTGCCATTCTCCTCTCCATTCAGTTAAAACCATTTGCTTTATCACATGTGTTTTAATTGCAGTTCTAATACGGTGTGATGACTCTGACGCTTTTGTCTCCATGTAGGTCACAGTGGCGTAAACCAGCTTGGTGGTGTGTTTGTTAATGGTAGACCGCTGCCGGATTCCACCAGGCAGAAAATAGTTGAACTTGCTCACAGTGGTGCTCGACCCTGCGACATCTCCAGGATACTGCAGGTGACAATCCCACTCCTTTTTTTTTTTAATAAAAAAAACAAAAACAACAGAAAACAGGTTTATGCAGACTTTGTTTTCAATGCTTACAAACTACTTTTTAAAGATAAAATCATTAAGCAAACTATGAAAGACATAACACACGATTTTCACATTAAATCCGTGTTTCCTGTAGCCTGAATGTTGCATTTTATGATTGTACTGAAGTCAGTAAAATTATTATTTACTAGTTACATTATTCCGTTTACTGGAAATGTAATAAGGCCGACAAAAAGAAATCTGCCTGCTTTTACAAAGATTAAATCTATTGCAAGAAATGCCTAATATACCATTCAAGGCATATTTTTTGTGTTTATAGACCCATGATGAAGTCCAAGTGCTGGACAGTGAAAAGGTGATAATTATTTGACGCCATCTTAGAAATTCCGTTAATAGTCGTAAATAATGTATGTGAATTGTGTCTTTTGTTTTCTATCCAGGTATCCAACGGCTGTGTGAGCAAGATCCTGGGCAGATATTATGAAACTGGCTCCATAAGACCGAGAGCAATAGGCGGCAGCAAGCCCAGGGTCGCCACTCCAGAGGTGGTCGCGAAAATCGCGCAGTACAAGCGGGAGTGTCCGTCTATCTTCGCGTGGGAGATCCGCGACAGACTCCTGTCGGAGGGAATCTGCACCAACGACAATATACCCAGTGTAAGTGTGCCGACTGTAACTTGTGTGCATGATTTAATTTGCCACATGAAATGGCTTTTTTTCTCATGCAGTGGAGGAAAAGGAGAAGGGCAACCAACCATTCAGTCTTATTAAATACACGCATTACTGCATATGTGGTCACCCAAACATACAGTCAATTAGAAGGAGCTCGTTGTCCATTTGTGCACTTTTTGCAGGAGCATCTTCCTGTGCAGATTTCTTAGGGTTACAAAGTGTGTGTGAGTGTGTGTGTGTGTCTCTGTGTGTGTGTGTGCTGCCGCATATAGAAACACGCTGGCACGGCGCTCCACCTGATCCTAATCTTTACTTTTATCATATGTAATTTGTCATTCAGGTGTCATCGATAAACAGAGTCCTCCGCAACCTGGCTAGTGAAAAGCAACAGATGGGCGCAGATGGCATGTATGACAAGCTGAGAATGCTCAACGGTCAGACAGGAACTTGGGGGACCCGGCCCGGCTGGTACCCCGGAACATCAGTGCCAGGGCAGCCCAACCAAGGTGAGCCTCATTATCACACAGTGGCAATTAAGACACCTTGACGCATGCACGGCTGTATGGTTGAATCAAATGAGGGTACAACCGGGGCTGATTTGGGTTCTCTAGGCTCGGTAACATTTATGGTCACAAAAAATATCAGCCTCGCATGGTGTCTGTTTGAAGGGAGACGCATTGGGATTGCTGTGAACTCCACAGAGGTCACCATACACTGTCATGTTTGAATATGAATAGTTTTACAGCTTACTATTCCAGTGGTTCCGGTCCGCGGCTCTGTTTGCGGGAAGGTATTGTATTGGCATGCTTTGATGCCCTGAACAAGACCCCCAATTAAGACTAGTCGATTAGAGGAAGCCATAGGCCATGCATGCAGTCTGAATGCCTCCACTGTCCCAGACATGGATGTGCGTGACAGCGGCTTGTCCTTTCAGCAGAGGTGTCCATCCAACAGCCTGCATTTTCCTCCCCTCCTGATGGGGAGGCAGAGCCGGGGAGCTTGTGTGCGGGGATATTAGTACAAAGGAATGTTTTCCTTCACACGCAATGATTGGTTATGGGAACGCTCCGCACTACGTGTAATTGCTCATTAGAGAGGGCTTTGTCTCTCATTATGGCAACATGCAGGAGTGTGGAGATGGTAAGGCTGCTGTGGAAATATTCCACTTCACAGGGTTTCCTTCGGCCCACTGCAGGCCAAACGCTGAGCAGAACACCAGCTTTTTTTTTTGTTATTATTATTTTTTTTTACGTTTGCTTTGCTTCTTAAATATCCATCCATTGAACGAGTATTGCGTCTGATTTTATATGCTTCAGAAAGGGGACATGCAAGTGCTGGAATTCAGTCGCAGCAAATAATCATTTGCATTTGTTTGATGACCATTTTGACACGTGGGGCTGTTATCAACAAGCAGTAAAGCGGAAACGATCTTGTTAACATCTGCAGTGATGAACTTTATTTTGAAATCATAACAACTTTTTATATTATTATTGTTATTATTATTATCATTTTACATAATAGTAATATCCACTTATTTATTTTTACTGTGGTTGCCGTTGGTACAGTCTGTCATAACACACTAGATTAATTATTGATTCTTAATAAAGCTAAAATTCAATTATTATCATTATTATATATAATTATATTATCTATTATAAATATATATAAATTATTATAAATGATAAATTATTATATAAATTATTATAACATCAGAAATGGTATACTACTACTACTACTACTACTACTACTACTACTAGTAATAATAATAATAAGTTATTTGGTTACTGTGTTTTTCATTCAGTAAGTAGGCTATTTAAGCAAAGCAGTTGTCTCAGGGGAACGAAAATATGTTTTCCATCCGACAGCCGAGTAAGCAGATATAATGGCTACATGGAGAGTGACAGGGCCCCAAAAGGAGACAACTCTATCCAAAGAGGAACGAATAAAACTCCTCACCGATTTTGTCTTTTATCTCTTTCTCATTCTCATTCGCTGGCTATATGGCTCTAAATCCCGTCTATAGGATTTAGTCTCTCACTTTCTCTTTCAGTTCTAAGCGGTTTCTCAAGAGTGTTTTGATCCGGTCTCAGCAGCTGAAAGGTGCCGCAATTGGTTCGGTATCTCTTTTTTTTTTTTTTGCTGCTTTTCCGCCTCACTGGCTGAGACATCGTGATACTAAAGAATGAGTTTATTTCCCAGCGCTTTTATAAAGAAAACAAATCCCATCCTAGCGTCAGTGGGTCTGGCAGACGGATAATAGCTGCACATTCACTCCTTTTTATGGATTATCCAGAGTGAAGAAACAAATAGCGTGGATACAAACTATTGGCCTATAGAAGAATACTTTTGTCTATTTCGCAGCAAAGGGAAATTGTCAAGAAACATGTCGCATCTGGTTTCCTCCAGTGAACCAAGACTTTTACATTTAGACGCACTAAACATGTTTCCAGGCCTGCAGAAAGGCGTGGAGAACGTCCTCGCAGCGGATGTGAGCAAACGTGCAACTCTTTTTTTTTTTATTAATAATTTTTTATCTTTCACACAAGCTTGACAAAATAAAGTTTGCATTTTTTTTAGGTGCATGCATGCATGCAGCCCACATGTTTGCTTTTTAGAGGGCACAGAAGCCTATAGTGCATGGGCACGTAGGCCGCTCTGCACCTGTTCCATCCTCGCAACCACCTCTCGTCCTTGAGCAAGGCACTACTCACTAAAACTATGTGGCAACCCGGTAAAAAAACATAAACTAAATCTGCATACAAAAAGCTGAAATGCCCCCAACGCATGGCTCCAGACAGACATGAGTGAGATATTACATAAAACCACCCTCTATCAACGCACCCCTGCTTAATTTCGCATTAACTTCTCGGTGTGATAATGATGTCCAACAACAAGACAGACATTAGTCGATAAGCCTCGCCCTGCAACTGAAGGGGCAGTGAATAGATTGGCCTTATTTTGGTTGTTCAGGGGGTTGCATGCTCTCTCCTCACTCATTTGTTTCCAATTGAAGACAGAAATCCTGACTGGCGTGTAGCTGGCCGGGGGACGTGATTAATGATGGTAGTGGATAAGGGTTAACACACTGGACTCAAAGCTCTGTTGACTGGGATCCTCGTGCGCACAATGCCAAAGTACTATAGCCTGTGCGCCTCCAGAGAGAGAGGATCCTTTTGTCATCTCCTCCAATAGCCCCCCTCCCATATATTACACCCACCGAGGGCTCACTGCTCGTCCCTGGCTGTGTCCATAGTTTAATGGTTTCCCTTACTCCTGAAGGCATTGTATCATTCTGAAAAGCGTCTTCTCCTATTCAAAAGTTGGTGGTCACCTCAATGGCTATACCAACGCCCATATGGGAACGACCATTGAGGCATTGCTCTGCCCTAAAAAAAAAAGAGGGGGGCTAGAGAGTTTGGGGTTTTAATACATTTCATAGGCTCTGAAAAGAGGCTCGCCACATCTTGTCACATTTCTCTTAACCTTTTGAGAACACACGCCATTGTTGGGGAGCGATAAGTACGCGGAGCCTTTTCCCTTCGCCAGCATGTTTTTCCCACAATATTTTATAAACAGTTTAACCGCGCTGCCCCCCCCCCTCCTTTTTTTCCCCATATTGTTCCTTTTCAAGCAGGCAGCAATCTGGCGACATTAAGAAGGAATTGCAATCATTCCTGTGATTTTTTTGAATGAAATCAACCATGATAGGGGCCTTTAATTAATGATGTCGCACCGCGGTCTGTACAATTAGCTGCAGGCTGATACAACGCGAGACCCGAGAATTAATTATTCAATTAGCTTAATTGAATGTATATTTCCATTATATGTTTTTTTTGTGTGTGTGTTGCAGATGGCTGCCAACAACAAGACGGTGCAGGAGAAAACACAAACTCCATCAGCTCGAACGGGGAGGACTCAGAGGAGACACAGATGCGACTGCAGCTCAAGAGAAAACTACAGAGAAACCGCACGTCCTTCACACAGGAGCAGATTGAAGCTCTGGAAAAAGGTGGAGCAACCAGTGACTTTTTTATACATTTATATCCGCCATATTGATTTTTTTTTTCTTTTACAAAATTTTGTTATTGTCATTAGTAAAAAAACCCCACACACGTTCCTGATTATTTAAAGAAACCAAATGGTTTATTATAATAAAGGAATAAACAGGCCTAATATCTGTCATGGCTCTGCTTGTTTTGGATTTAAGGCCTTTGATTTATTCAGCTAACAGCCCTGTAAAAATTTAATTACCCTCGACCTAATTTATTACTTATTTACTAACACTTTTGTTGCGCGCTTTCCTTGCATTACAGAATTTGAAAGAACTCATTATCCAGATGTTTTCGCGCGAGAGAGACTAGCAGCGAAAATCGACCTGCCCGAGGCAAGAATACAAGTGAGTGATCAGAAGTTTTTTTTTTTTTTTAACACCAGATGGGTGAAAGTTTTGAAAAGTTGCCTGAAAAAATAAAAGCCTGTGAGAAAACTCAATGAGACGCTTTCGTCGCAGGTATGGTTCTCAAATAGGAGAGCGAAGTGGAGGCGAGAGGAGAAGCTGCGGAACCAGCGCCGGCAGGCCAACAACTCCTCCAGTCACATTCCCATCAGCAGCAGCTTTAGCACCAGCGTCTACCAGGCCATCCCACAGCCCACTACACCGGGTAGGTCCACCTCAGCTGGGATGATACCTACAGGAATACCCCCCATCCCTTAAGATAATGTTAAAATGTGATATTAAAATAGGATTTGTCAGTTATTGTGTTGTACAGATGCTGCACAGCCATACATTCATTTGCTACACGTCTCATATACATTTCATAATGACTGTAAAAATGTAAGTAACCATACATTAATGGGTTCAAGTCAGACAGGATCCATGTGAAATATTACTAAATATTATTTTGTGACAGCCTGCGGGTTAATATAAAAGGGGAAAAGAGGCCTCGATGAGCTGTGCGCTCTAGTTCACATGAAGAAGCACCGGTGGTTTCCTTTTGATGGATGATTGAGCAAAACTTCTCAGCTGACTATCTGCGTAATTACCGAATCAGGCAGGAGGGCACACCGGCAGAGCTGAAGCTCACAAGTCAATCACCTGAGACGCAGTCTGTACAGTATCTGTCCGGGCCCATCAGCCTGTCAAATAAGGCGTCACCTCGCGCACGCACTACTTAACGCTAATGAGACGGCCTCTCACACCAGGAGGACTCTGCGCGATTTTAACCGCATTTTCATTTCCATTCGCAGTGTCTTTCACCTCGGGGTCAATGCTGGGTAGACCTGACTCTGCACTCACAAACACCTACAGTGCGCTGCCCCCCATGCCCAGCTTCACCATGGCAAACAATCTACCTATGCAAGTAAGTAACAGACCATAATGCTCAACAATAATGTTTAAAGATATCTTTTGAGATGATTGATATGATTGTAATAAGAGTGGAATTGAACACACCATGAGTAATTTAAAGTGTGTTTCCTGGCCAAAAAAATACTTCCTGAAAATCCTATTTTTCAATTTAAAGGACAGCTGTCTCAGAGAATCAGTACTAAAAATATGAATAAAACAGACTACATCTATGGTTGGCTAAGCTAATGTAACATTCTCTCCCCATCTATAGCCCAGCCAGACCTCCTCTTATTCCTGCATGCTGCCTACCAGTCCGCCTGTGAACGGGCGGAGCTACGACACATACACGCCCCCTCATATGCAGGCACATATGAACAGCCAATCAATGACCACTTCTGGTACCACCTCAACAGGTAGGCAGAAAGTTCATTGTTTACCAACATGCTTGGGAGTTAATCCGAACAAACAGTGCACTCTTTTTGAAATATCTGCCACCTTTTCCTGTAATTCTGGGGGTACTACATAGCACATTTTTGATTCATGATCTGTTGCTGCAACTTTTCCTTTCCGGTTATTTGAGAAACTGCATGCTTTTAAACGTCTGCGGATCGATATCTCTGCATTCCATATCATTTTTTCCTTCTGCAGTTGCATGAACGGAGCTCACTTCATCGCCATCATGTCAATCCCACTACTCCAGCCCATAGTTTAGTTCCACCCCATTAGGATGCTGTTACTGAGAGCCATATATACCGGTTATAGTCATGACGAGTTAATCATGCATAACCACATTTCCTCTGTGCTAAATTGCTAATTAATTTGATTCATTTGCTGTTGCACTCTCTGTTTAAATGCCATTGCCAAAGCCTCAATTTATCGAGCTCGCAAGCCTTTTACTGTGCAACCATGTGCAGAGCATTGTGACCCAATGCAGCTCCACCGCTCGTCCACCTATTTGCAGCCGTTTAAAGCACAATGCTCTGTGCTATGAGGCTAACTAGTGTTAGCTGTCACACTAACTGTGCATGGTGCATCCACTCATCTAATTTAGCATGTTGACTTCTGTCTCTTTTGGCTCTTGGCTCTTTTTATTTTTCTTTTCTTTTTTTAACTGACGTCTTTCTCTTCTTGTCTCCGCAGGACTCATCTCTCCTGGAGTGTCTGTCCCTGTCCAAGTCCCAGGGAGCGAGCCTGACATGTCTCAGTACTGGTCAAGACTACAGTAGAGAGAAGAGCTACTTCACCCTGTAACCACCCACTCCACCATCGCCCTCCGGCAGTGCTCCTCACACATACACGGCACAGGAGAGTAGAGAAGGCGAGAGAGGGTTGAGAAGAGGCAAAGGACAGGAGGAGGAGAGGAGGAAAGAAAGAAAGAAAGAGAGAGAGAGACTCTGGGAGAGCCTTGGGACGTCTGGGCTTTGTTTTTTCCAGTGGGACTGTGTGCTGTTCTGTAGCTCTAGGCACATTCAAACGAGGACTTGGAAGAGAGAACAACGATGGAAAGGAAAAAAAAAAGGACCTCTGTAAAGTGCCCGGTGTTAAATTTTTATGGAACAAAAACTTATCTGTTTTTTTTTTTTTT